>JAPWLS010002209.1:0-88994 GCA_028551675.1 Tineola bisselliella
ATTTCTCGCAACGTTGATAATCTTCACTAACGGCGATTTTCTTTGTAAACGACGATCTTCATAAACGGCGATAATCTTCAGCAATCGATGGTATTTTTCAGTCTTCAGTTCGTATGTCTTCTCGTGTTAAGCTTCCGATCGATACTGCCTTTCTCTGGGCCAGCGGCGTGCTTTTATTCGCCCGCTGGCGGCGTAGGACCACGCGGTCGTAGCCCGTTCTCTCTGGTGGGCGTGGCCAATTCTTTTGTTCGGCGTGCGGGAGTAGCGCGCTCTGTCTCGGTGCGTGGTGGGGATAGAGGCTCGCGGGTGTACCGAGCTGGCCGTGGGGGAGAAGCGGGACGCATTGCCTATCTTATATTTAATATTTACAATTTGTATGCGTCCCGATTCTTAACTGATTTATATGTAACCTTATAATCTCCCTTTGGTAGGTATTTTTTGCAGTATTTCAGCCCTAGGGTTCCGCAGAATACACTTTGAGAATGGCTGAGTTAGAGTGACTCCTATTATGAGGGTAGGATGTATAAAAATGATTTAAAGTTGTTATTGTGCATAGTTTGTTTGTGTGAATCATTGGGAAAGTTTTGTCTTTCAATGAGGTGAAGAATTAATTCAGATTGTGTTAATAGGAATCGGCTTATTATTATTATTATTATGTATTATTATTAGCTTGAACAAATGAACAAACTAATATAAACGACTTCACCTATACGTATCAATAACACTATTATATACATAAATAAATAATATATTTACGTAATTAAATTCCGAGATGTATAAATAGTGACTTATAAATTTTTACTATTAAGAGTTTTTTTTACAGAACTTTCAAAACTAATTTTCTCTTCAGTCGAAGTTCTTTAAACATTATTTACTTTTAACTGAATCGAGGTGTAATTAAAAACTAAAATAGAGTCTGGATTTCTAGACTTAGTTTTAAAGGGATTATAATTATTTTTAAGATTAACCCTTCGTCGGGCGCCCCTCAAAAACTTCTTAGATCGGGCGCGGTGTGCTTGACGGGCTCATTGAGAAAATTGATTCTTAATTTTTTTCTAATTAAATCTGTTATAAAAATTAAAATCAATCTTTTTTATTGGAATGTTTAAAATTAAATTTTGTACAAAAGTGATAGATTTTTTTTCCCCTTTAAATCGGACTAAAAACTAAAAGAGTTCATAGAACCTACAATTGCTGTGCCTGTGAGACCGACCGCGCCCGACGGAGGGTTAAAGAAGCTCACCTTTTCAATAGCTCTGTATTCCGTGGGTTCCAACGCAGTGTAATGCAGAATATAATGTTGTACAGTGTCAGGTAGCGTAGCAGGCGGGGACCAATGCACGACGGCATAGTCCGTGTCTATGTTAGTTAGATGCAGGCGTGAAGGTGCGCCCGGCAAGACACCGTAGCCTTGTAGAAGGCAATTTGTGTACGACGACATGTAGCGGAGGCACCTGGACAAGGAAATATATTTTACAATTCAGTCTAAACCTTAATTTATGGAATGTACTAAACAAACGCTCATTAAAAAGGCTTTAGATAAAATAAATGACAACCTAGTGTGACTGAGATGATTGTATGTTGGTGTGCTTATATACTTGGGTACTAGCTTTATTTACATTAATTGTATTATTTTTTAACCGTTTGAGTGCGAATTGTCGCTATAGCGACGAATAGGTAATGCGCCAAAATTGCTGTTTGCGATTTAGCGACGATTGCGTCAGTCAGAGTTTGGTGTTCAGTTGGTGAGGGCTGATCAAAATGACCTACTTATGTGTTTGCAAAGTATTAAACATAATTCGATGAATTTATTGTAAAATTGTGAAAAATAGAATCGTTTATAAAAAATAACGAGTAAGGCTTTACATAAAAGTCTTGTCAATAATTTTTGAAACGGATCAAATTGACTGGTTGGTAGTTCTAGTGTTAATTTACTTCACTACTTATACTAACATTGTATTGTACAGGCTATTACTGCCGAGTTTATTGTGATTTCTTCCAAAGTGGCCTATGCGAAATAAGGCTTCTTGTCAACCTAGTTGTCAAAATCAAAATCTCTATTTACTTTAGGCTCTTGCGCATAGTCAGAATCTACAAGAAACTCGTCTTATGTAAATTGGTTTTATAACAAAATATAATAAAAGACCACATGCCTAAACTGATGGAAGTCAATAGAAGTTATATTTCCGCTGCATAATGGCAGACATGCGTCTGGTAGACCTCGGGAGCGGCAGCAAGGCGTATGATCGAGCCCGTTGGCAAGACATCCAAAAGTGATACTCGCCCAAGGTGCGCAGATCATAAAATCTGTCACCTGAAACTGAAATATTGAGACATCGCTTCTAAGATGAATGTGCGTTAGTTACAAGGTGACGTGCAGATGGCGTGAGTGTCGCATCGCGGTGTTGCTGTGAAGAAAACTGTATCTATGTTAATTCATTTAATGACTAGCTTTTACCCGCGGCTTCGCTCGCATTTAAGTCATTAAATAAGTATCGGAGATCATTTCAATAGAAATGAATCATTATGGTTCCTAACAGCTGAAACTATAGTCTATAATTTTTTTTTTAAATAAAAAGTATCCTATGTTACTTCTAGTACCTACAAAAATATATGTACAAAGTTTCATGATGATCGGTTAAGTAGTTGTTGCGTGAAAACGTAACAAACAAACTCACATTCACATTTATAATATTAGTATGGATAATGGCAATCCTTGAAAATAATGTGGTAATGCAGAATGGAAATCACGATATGTAAACACAAAGAAGCTTAAAACAAAGGAAAATGCTTACACCAATCTCGTAGGTTTTTGTTGGGTCACAAAGCTTTTCAATACATCCGGAGTGTTTGATGCCACCGGCTATGCAACAACTTCTGATGTCTGGTAGCTTCGGTGCCGCGGCCACCTTTGTCTGCTTCATTTTACCCGGAGTCAGAGTTAGGGATCTACAATGATAGGTAGAATTAAAAAGAAACTAAAAATATAATATTATCATTACTCAGGATATAATATTGGAATTTTTTTGACATGAGGGTTTACGTGTGAATTAAAATTTTATAATTTCTTATTGGGCTGCTGCCTGAATACTGGATAGACATGGATCTTTAATAGACATCTGAGGCCATTAATAAAAGAAGAAGAAGAAGATCATTAGTCAAAACAATTTTTCAAGCGTGTGATTGGTCTATTTTGTTTTATTCAGCTAAATGACATTTGAAGTTTTGAACTTGAGTGTAATTTTTGAAATATAGGTAAATGTCTATGAGAAATTTAAATTATTGAAATATCCCTTACCTTATAGCATAACTAGGCAAACTAGATCCATGAATATTGTAGGACGTAACCGTAATTTCATACATAGTGAACGGTGACAAATCGTTGACTATCAAAAAGGTTTTGTTCGCCTTCACTTTAAACGTCATCGGCTGAATCACTTTTACAGTATCATTGATCGAACTTTCAGAAGGTTCTATGAGGTGCGCGTCAAAAGACCGCAACGTAGTCACGTTTACTATATATTCATTCACTGTGTCCGCGTTTTCTACAGGCGGATTCCAGGTCACGTTTAATTGTTTCTCATTCAGTGGCTCCACTTCAACATCTTCCGGCGGACTTGGAAGCAATTCTGCAACAGATTTTTTCCCAGAATCCTAAACTATCCTAAATTTCCTATTACCTTCTCCAAAATAAATGAATACCTACCGATCCCTTCAACAATACAGGCTAAAGTTTTTTCCATGTAAGAGGCACAACTGTAATGGGTTTTGATATTATCTGTTACGGGCGTAAATTCCCCTCTGCAGACGTCCTGACAGATATCAGGAACTCTCTCCTGGACGCAGCAAGGAACATGGTTGCGACCATCCGCCATGCATCTGGAAAATATATGTCTCTTTGGAGGATGTCAAAGGACATGAGGCCGTATAAAAAATAGGATTTATTAAAACTAAAAAATATCACAAGGAATTACAATCTTAAAACATTAAGACTAATCGATTCATGTGGCTCTCAGGGGGGCTATTCAAGCAAATCCGAATCACTTCTATAGTTTATGTGAATTTTGACACATAAGTCCGTAAAATGTCCTGTCAAATGTCCGTAAGCATTGTGTGACCTATCCGTCGTGACGTCGCTGTCAAATCCGTAATTTCGTGAATGATTACGTAAATGTTCCTGAGTAGGAAACGTCCGTATTTTCGTCCGAAGTGCGCCTGAGTATCCACGGAGCAAGCACATTGTTCGCATTAATTTATTAAGTATTTAGCTTAATAAAAGTTTACTAAACAAGCATATGTGACTCCCAATTTTTTTAAATTATTGACTTTTAATTGTTTGCCGACCACTGAGCTAAAACATTAACATACGAATTCTAATTATCTTTTTAAATTGAATTCATAACAAGTTTCTTATACAGTTAAGTTAACGTAAAGGTTACTTCAAGTTAGTCTAGACATATTATTTTTAGATTGAAAATGACAAGAACAGATATAATCGATTTACAATCAGTTAAACCATTTTATAGTTTTCTAATCAACGCTTTCGTTTTAACAAATAGCTATATTATCCAAAACATTTTGCAAATTTAAGTTTAAACACGAATTCAATACATATGTGGCGGTCGATTCTACGAGCCGAAAATACTTATTTAAGAAGATTTGAGGTTTTGACGTTTAGTCTGTCAGTGTCACCTTTCTTGTGAATTTTTGATTGCCACAATGCATTGTGATAATTATATTTTTAATCAATTTTAATCTACACTATTATTTCACATAAGTATCTCTAAACATATAACAATTCTACTACGATTAGATAGTTATTGGTGTAGATGAGTAGGTACATACAGCAATTTTCAAATGGATACAATTTTTGTAGGTATATAAGCGATAGAATGACAAAGGAGATATCTGCATCCCTTTCACACACGCCTCAACTTCGACAAGATAAGAATATAGTTATCTCTTTCTAATGTTTGTTTCTTCCAGTCCAAAGTTTAATTAATTATACATATTACTTTATGAGTCTATTTATCTATTAGTATCCGAGTAATAATTCCTACAGTAATTTCAGAAGACTAATAATCCGAAATAGGGGGGCTACTCAGGCATATCCGAAGTTTCGTGATACGGCCGTCACCTCTGTGGCTTACGAGAATTTTGACATATAAGCTCGTAAACAGTCCTGTTAAATATCCGTAAAATAGGTCTTGAGCAGCCTATCTGTCGTGAGGTCGCTGTCAAAGCCGTAATTACGAACCCGTAAGTGTTCCTGAGTAAGAAATTCCCGTAGTTTCGTGCACCTGAGTAGACCCCCAGAGAAGATAATTTTAGACTAAAAACTCACTTAACAATAGAAGGAAAATCAGGTTGACAAGTCTCGGGGTCCTGCCCGGTCCCCTCCAGTATAGTCTGGATGCTACAAAAACCCAAACAGGATTTGCTAACATTAGCCAGTAAGCAACAATCGGTGTAATTATGCGAGAGAGCTGTCGGCGAGAACGGATGTGCGTTCGCCGAGTAGCTGTCGGTTGTGTTCTGATTCTCTGGTGGTGTCAATCCTCTTGATATTACTGGAAAATATTCATGTGTAACTAAATTGTGCATTTAGTTTTTTTTAGTGCATTTAGTTAGTTAGTTAGTTTATCTTGTTATCCATACAATGATACACTCTATATAGCATCAATACGTCATTATTAAGCAATAAACAGTACTTTCTAAGTTGCTGAAATCAATATGAACTACGTATGCGTTCTTTATATTTTATTAGTAAATACATATCTTCTATATATATAAAACTCAAAGGTGACTGACTGACTGACTGACTTAGTGATCTATCAACGCACAGCCCAAACTACTGGACGGATCGGGCTGAAATTTGGCATGCAGGTAGATGTTATGACGTAGGCATCCGCTAAGAAAGGATTTTAATCAATTCTACCCCCAAGGGGATAAAATAGGGGATGAAAGTTTGTATAAATCTTATTAGATTTTCGACTGATTGAACTGAAATTAAAGATTGGAGCTACTATGATAAAGACGTTTTTACACACGCTAAACAAAAACAAAGCCGCAAAAACTATACCTAATTAATAATAATACTTCTTAACGGGAGCGAAGCCGCGGGCAACAGCTAGTAGTAAAATAAAATCGATTTTTCTTCTCTCTATTTAACGCTTTAAGTGTCGCTATATAGAGTGTAGACTGTGTCCCAAGTTAAGATAGAATGAATACTATCTGCAGGCTACATGCAGCCAAGAGCCAGATAGAAAGTTAATTTTTTTATACTCTGTGGGCTTATCACGAATTTTAGTCTGGCTTTCGAATCGAGCTGTCACAAGTAAAACGGATCCGTTAGCAATCGGGATCATGAATTTTTACTAACGACTAACGAGCACCAGCAATCTATCAAATGAACGAAAGATCGAGACGTTCGAAAATTAACAAAAAGTATCTAAAATATTGTAGTTCCAAATCTGCACGCGGTGGCGCTGCTCAAATTTCCATACAAATCGCTTGAAGCGAACTCGGTTCGAAAGCTAGACTAAAATTCGTGATAAGCCCACTGGTCTGACTAGATTTCTTCAGCGTCAGTAGCAGAGTTAAACTTACCAGTTAACCTATGAAAGCTTCTAACTGGAGGTTCAATATTAAGCTCGCACATATATAAGCCAGAGTCAGAAGGCTTCACCGACTTGATGACCAGCGCCCAGACGTCACCACCC
Organism: Tineola bisselliella; assembly: GCA_028551675.1. NCBI lineage: Eukaryota > Metazoa > Arthropoda > Insecta > Lepidoptera > Tineidae > Tineola > Tineola bisselliella. The sequence continues at coordinate 6,723 of JAPWLS010002209.1, forward strand.
TTAGCTATACCTGGTCCTTGGAGAGGCTCTTCACCTGTGGCCAATAACATAGAAGTTATTTAAGTTAAACAGCAGAAGTATACGCAAATTCTTCTTTATTTTTCCTTTACATTCTATGAAACTATTAATGAAACTTTAACAGAACAATAATAATTTAAAAAATATAATTTATTTATTTATTTATAATATTTATAAAGCCTACCTACAAAATTACATTAGAACTACATATTATAAAAAGGACTACTATTATATAAACTAAATGAAATTTTAATTATAGGATAGGACGGCATGCTCAAGGCGATAAAGGGATAGATACTACACTTCTAATAAAATTACAAAAATACATAAAAATAAAAAAACAAGAACCAAATAGATGTAAGGAAGAGGGGAGAAAAAAAAATTATAACTTTATATATTGCTATAACTTTGCTTAAATATAAATATTAATTAATAAAATAATAATAATAAATTAATTCGATCTAAACCCTGTCCTGTTAACATTAGGACAAGAACCATTTGGATGCGATATAAACACCTACTTTAAAAAAATCATGCATAGAGATGAGGCACGGAAACCTCCCAAGGCAAGGATTGGTAAAAGAAAATATGAGAAAAATAAATTTTCAGAAAGGTTATATTCATTCACATTTAGTGTAAATCCTGCAGCCCTAAATTTACACACTCGAGACAAATTTGTTTGTCACTGAGATTTTTCGAAATGTGGGAGTTTCCCGTGCCCCACCTTGGTTTTTTATACCAAAAAAAAAAATTGTTCCGAATGTATATAAAACAATATAAAGTTCATAACACTAATTCTTCTGTTATAGATTAAAGAAGATTAGGAGAATTAAAGAAAATGTTATTATAAATAATTTTAATTTGATCTTGCGAGACTAATCATCTTGACTGGTCTGGTAAATCTAGTGTTGTAAATTACAAGAAATATTTGCTTTAACCAGGAATCAAATCCGGGACCTTTAATGACAAAATCAATATAACTATCGTTAAACAATTATGATATTGACACCTGCAATTAAAGAATGCGATAGGAATAAACGAATGTAGACAATTACAATGACATTCATTGTTCTTGGATTGTGATGAAAACTTTAATATCCGTATCATGTTTAAAAAATCATAAGGAAAATCTATATACATAATATTACACGCGCAATTATACATTTCATTACAACACGCAGGTAATTGTATAAAAAATAATAACAAATAGTGAATAAATTGGTATATAAAAATTAGTATATGAACATATAAATCCCTACTAAAATTATTTTTATTTATTTATTTATTATTTTTATTTATTTATTTATTATTTAGGAATAATATTACATAATATAGTTTTCGATGTGGACTGTTGCCTGAATACTCGATATTGATAGCAGATATAATTGTCATCAATAAAATAAGAAAATAATTATAAAAAAAACTACAGTAGTCTGGTTTGTTAACACATAAAAATATTTGCAGGTAGTACTCGTTTCCGCTATATCGGGCTGATTAATTTTACAGAATAAATGTTGAATCACTCACTGTCATCATGTAATACATGAACTCTGTCGTCCCTGGTGACTCTTACTCCACCTGCTGTCAATAGTTGGAGATCTCGTGCTCGTCTCCATAAAACTGGTCTTCCACGAGCGCCGAGAACCACACATGTTAGGAGAGCATCTTCCCCTGGTCTGATGAAGAATAATATAATGATAATCGTTTATTAGCATAGGCACTAAAGCCGTGCACTTGCTCATCGTTAGACTCTACCATGGCTTCGGAAAGGCGTATAACGAGAAGAATACCACAAGAAATTCGTTAATCATAGCCTGTACATAAAATAATAATAAAAAAACTGAATTTTAATTCAGAAAAAAAAAAAGTAAATAATAATTCATAAATCAGATTGCACAGTGGTTATAATAGTAAATGACATATGTATATAAAATAGATGTATAATGGAAGAATATATATAATAGAAATATAATGGGAGATGAAGGAATTTCATCGCATTAAAAATATATGGGAATCTAATTAGTACAGATGACATGAATTGCTTCGAACGGCTAACAGTATTTCTACGAAACCCTTTGATGTATTCAACGAACAGTCTGTCGCTTACGACCGATTTGAATTAAATAAAACACAACCGAGTGAAGTTTAGCTCTCGATTCGAGCATTAGTTACGTCGACCAATAGTGGTGCTGTACTTTGTTATAGACGAGTATCATAAAATCAAGGAACTCATAAAAAGCAAACTTATTCAAAAATCATATTACACATCAGATGAATATCTTATAGATAATAAAACTTGGACATAATCTATGTCATTTTATGTTTACCCTTAGGTATACAATAGGATGACAATGCCCCTATACAGCAGCTATTCTTCTACATCATAGTAGATTTTTATTATATATTATTATGACATTAGCATGTAAGTGGACAATGCCAGTATACAGCAGCTAAATCAAATTGATAATTAATAAATTTATTTCATTTATATTTGTATATGTATTGACGAGTAAAAGCGCTCTATTGGAGCCCATTTACTAAAAGTAAATAAATAAATAAATATACTTAAGTACACACTTAAGTGAGTCTCACTAACCTAACAGAAACGCCTCCAGCAGGTGCTCTCATCCAGGTCTCACCGACTGGCTCCTCATCCTCCTGCGAACTCGAGCTCGAAGTGCTTAAATCGCCAGAATTATTTTGTATGGAATCTGTAAAGATATATTTATATTTAAAACGATATAATACATGATAATTATTCGAAGGACATTTATTTATTTATTTATTTATTGAACAATTATTATTAATTAATTGTCAGAATATTTGACATATTCTGTATGATGCATTTATTTATCAAATATATAGCTGACATAGTGATCTATCAACGTACAGCCCAATGGACGGATCGGGCTGAAATTTGGCATGCAGGTAGATGTTATGACGTAGGCATCCGCAAAATGATCAATTCTACCCCCAAGGGGATAAAATAGGGGATGAAAGTTTGTATAAATCTTATTAGATTTATTTCATACATATTACAGGTTGCGGGCAACTTGCTAGTTTATTTATAAAGTACAAAATTACTAGAACTACTATTAGTTTTATAAACTCTCTATTGATAAACCATTTTATTTTTATTCTTAAATTCGAATAAGCAAGCTTTTTTGTGTTTCTAGATTATTGTATTGTTATAATGTATTTCGAATATTTCGATATTTATTCAATAAATGATAACAAAAATAAAAAATAAAAAGAAATTATAAAAAGGACTACTATTATACAGACTAAATGAAATTCTAATTATAGGATAGGACGGCATGCTCAAGGTGATAAAATATTCCAATCTTAGGGCCTACCTCTTGGCTATCCTGGAATAAATATTGGCAATGGTCAGAAATTCTCTAGTAGCAAGTCGTAGAACTACTTGATACAGTCTTATTTATTCTAATTAGAATGAAAAGCGTTTCCACTTCGTGCGCACTTTAGACGAAAATACGTACGTTTCCTACTCAGGAACACTTACGTAATCATTCACGAAATTACGGATTTGACAGTGACGTCACGACGGATAGGCCACACAATGCTTGACAGGAATATTTATGGGTTTATGTGTCAAAAATCACATAGGGTACAGAGGTGACGCGACGGCCGTATCACGAAACTTCGGATATGCCTGAGTAGCCCCCCAGATATAGTTTTTCTTTATATATTTTATAGATATTTATTGTAGGTTGTCATGGTCATATTTACATTATATATATAGATATAAGCTCTCGGTGTGATGTTACCTTTAACTCGGTTTACCTTTTATTAACCATCAAAAGCCCATAGAAAGCCGCACCCGCTTAAATCCAACTTTACATTCGGCGGGCACAGTGCCTCTTTTACGGTTGTAAATATTTATATGGGTTATTCCGTGACAGTCAAAGTGGAGGGACCGGTAGTTACTTTACAACAATACAATACTAATGCGGTCATTTTTTTAGTTTTCTATTGAGATATAATAAACCATCCTCTACCGACAAATTTGATTGAACTTTCGGTCTTAATTTGAATTTGAATATAGTTAGTAATAAGCGACCATTTGACAAAATTCCAGTCTTGTCATGGACCACCAACGGTTTCCAATTACCATGTACAGTAATACCCCGCTTTACGCGACCTCGTTATGCGCGGTTTCATTATAAAGCGAAATTCAAATTTATTATTAAATTACGCGAAAGAGTGCGTATAAACATAATGTAGTCATCAACTTCTCTATGGTCGCGGGAATTTCAGTTAACGCGATTTTTTCCGGAACGTATCCCTCGCGTAAAGCGGGGCATTACTGTACAATAAATGTAAACATAAATGTGTGTTTATAAAAGTGTTCCATCATTGTAGAAGAAATTATTAACTATAAGTATAGTACTGTAGTTACATAAATAAACTTAACCCTTTGCACTCGGCACCGTTTCGGACGTTACCTACCAGCAACTCGACGCCATTTTTTAACGAAAACGTACATCCTGGAAACGTGATATTATACGTGTTTCTTAAAAAATTGCGGTGGAATAATTTCATTGTCCGTAATCGCTAACAAACTATCATGTCCCCTCAGAGGGGACAGCCGAGTGCAAACGGTTATGATGGCTTCGTCGACCACTTCGGGTGCTTTAGAGACCACCGGTTAAAAACCACAGTAATAATAACGTGGTCCCACTAATATAACACCAACATAATTTCCGCCCCAAAGGGTTGAAAGATTCACTTTCAGCCTAATGGAATCCCGAGTTTTGGTAAAAGTGGCCACCTTCCCCGACGATTCTATGTCAAAAGAGTGCGATCTTTATTTTTAAACACGTTACGTTTCTATTACCATGTAAATATATTTGTAAAATCATTTTAAAATTCATCAAATTATAAAGTTAAGTAGAAAAACCGCTAATTTGAAACTGGTTTTGTCTAAAGAGTGGTAGGCAGACTGATGACGGCATTAGCCAAGTATGTCGTCCTGGGGAAGTACCACCACTTTTGAAAGTAGCCGGGATAACGAAAACTATTCATATATATTTATATATAAGAAGATTTACAACAGCATAAAATATTTCTTTCTACGCACAACAGTTTGAGTGTCTACCACGCGAGAGGTTACAAAGAATGCGACGAGAGGCTCGACGAAGAGTACCTACTTAGCTATTGTGTTTGCAGGTTGTATTATTACATCTACTTTTATATATTATATATAACGTATTGCAGCCATTCTCAAAGTGTGTTCCGCGGAACCCTAGGATTAAAATACTGCAAAAAATACCTACCAAAGGGAGATTATAAGGTTACATCTAAATATTCCAACTAAATATTACATTGCAATATGATTATTCATAAATACATATAAATCAGTTTTTTATAATTATATTAAGGCTTTTTCCTTCACCAAAAAAGTGTGAGAACCGCTGGCGTATTTATTGTTTATTTATTCTGAGCTAAATTTCAGTTTTTTTTTTGTTAATTATTTTATGTGCAGGCTGTGATTGACGAGTTTCTTGTGGTATTTTTCCGAAGCCATTGTAGAGGCTAGCGATGAGCAAGCGCACACCTTTAGTGCTTATGCTAATACCAACACACACACTAGCAAAGGTCAGCTGGTGGAATTAAACTCGACTATATCCCATTTTTGTCTCATTTAAAAAGAAAAACAGAAAACTAACGTGACGTAATCAACGCATGCATTTTTAAATGGTTACTGTGGTAGTTCGTTAATTATAGTTCCTGCGTTTGATTTTTAGTTCAAACATGTTTTTTATTTTGTTCTTGCAATGTACAAATACCCTTGTATTGAGTGTTTCATTAAAAAAGAGATGAAATATACTTTATATCAGCGGTTCTCAAACTTTTTTGGCAAAGGAAAAAGCCTTAATATAATTATAAAAAACTGATTTATATATATTTATGAATAATCATATTGCAATGTAATATTTAGTTGGAATATTTAGATGTAACCTTATAATCTTCCTTTGGTAGGTATTTTTTGCAATATTTTAGCCCTAGGGTTCCGCGGAACACACTTTGAGAATGGCTGCTTTACAGGAATATAAAGCCTTATTAAAACCACTTAAGATCTAAGCAATATTTTAAGAGTTCAAGAAGTAACCCTTCGCTCAATTTGCGTTGATTTCTTTATCGTCGAGCGAAAAATGTTACAGAAATAGTTATACACACTTAAACGAAATTCAACTTCAACACGAGGCAATAACGGTGTATTATATACAAAGGTGTATAGCTAAAACTGAGAGGGTTTCTAAGATACATACAGAATACCAATGAGATTTTAGTGAAACTTATTTAGGGTTCTTTTGATTTTTAAAATTAGCCGCAATAATATGTGTTCTTTTGTACCAGCAGTTGAAGGTGTTATTAAATAAAGACAAGGTTCTCGTGTGAGCTCGTGAGGTCATTGAACTTGTTTATTTTGATTCTGCTTATATACTAAAATTACAAAGCGAACACTATTAAATTTATCTGTTATTGTCATTGTTCTAATGTTTCGTTAATCATTATACTTTATTGTTATTATCGAAGGTGTTATGATGTTAACGTATGAGGTTTCAAACTAATGATCTTAAATCTAATATTACGTCCTGTTGACATAACATAACTCCGCGTAAAAAAAAAGTAATATTTTTGATTAGTACATTGTATTTTTAATTTTAAAAAACATGTACGAACAATTTACAATACTATAACATCTATGAGCTGGTATTCAAACTCCTACACCACATCTGCAGCCCGTCAATGGAACATGCTACCACTCAGCATCAGACAGGCTCCATCGAGTCACATTTTTAAAAGACTTCTGACTAAACATTTTATCTCAAAACAAAATATCTCTTAATTCTACTATTTATTTAATTCATAACTTTTCTTCATAAATATATATGTATTTAATATTATGTATATATTATTATTTTATGTAATGTATGTATTGTGTATATTTAGTTATTATTTTCTTCACATTGCACCAAATATCACCGCTCACACCGACAAAGGTTAGCTGGTAGATAATGCCGACGGCATAAAACTCGCCTATGTAACAAAAAAATATTACAATTTTTTTTGCAATAAAGAATTTATTTATTTATTTCTTCAATTCACTTATAACTTTTCTTCATAAATATGTATGTATTTAAGTATATATTATTATTTATTATTTTATGTAATGTATGTATGTATGTATGTGGATATTAACAATAACAAACTTTGAATCGCTCTCCTGTAAAATTACTATTTTTTAGTAGTAATAGATTCATAAAAGTATCTTTATCTATATTTGTATCTATTTATAACTCCCGCTATTTGTCTTCTGCATTTCTCCACATTTTCAAAGTCGGTTGCCTGGAAGAGATCTCTTCTTAGCGATAAGGCCGCCATCTCCTTACTCACTTACTCTTATCTTTTCTTTTTTTTTAAATACTTTATTGCTTTAAAACATAATAATAATACTAATACAAATTAACTCATAGGAAACAGATTTAGAGCAATTGGCGATCTTATCACTAAAAGTAATTTCTTCCAGATAACCAATTGTCATAGAAGAAACAGTAATATTATTGGGTAATGCAATTTAGATAAATAAAATACATAAATATAAGTAAACTAATCTTTTCTTTCTCTATTATTAAGTATTAAATAAATAAATAAATAAATAAGTATTTTAAACTAAATAATCTACGGAACCCTTAAAAAATACAACTCAATACGAAGTCGATGTTAATTTTTGACGTTTGCATTCGTAAGTTAGTTCGCGTGAGGGTTACGCATTACTTTGTTATCATGAAAATGGGCACATCAGTCTGAAAAGTAGTGTTACGAGGAACGGATACGAATTTAATATTTCGATACATTATTTTGTGGAAATTGCGGCTTCTACGTGCCTATACTAAGAAACGTCGAAGTCATCTTTTTACAACTGATTTTATGTGAGAAATCACTAGATACATAAGTACAAATCGAAAAATTTAGACATATTCAACAATAATACTGTTAAATATTAGAAACAGTGCTGTTAAAAATATATTACATATAATTCCCTGACCCTAAACTGGAATACCCTGTACTATAGGTATCAAGACTAGAACAACGTAAACATAACACCAAGACCCAGAACAAAACTTACTTTTTTAAAGCAATTCCTCCTGCCAATACAGTGGGCTACTCAGGCATATCCGAAGTTTCGCGATACGGCCGTCACTTCTATAGTTTGTGAATTTTGACACAAGCCCGTAAAGTCCTGTCAAATGTCCGTAAAATAAGCATTGTGTGGCCTATTCGTCGTGACGTCGCTGTCAAATCCGTAATTTCGTGAATGATTACGTAAATGTTCCTGAGTAGGAAACGTCCGTATTTTCGTCCGAAGTGCGCCTGAGTAGCCCAGAGGCTCGACGGGTGAGATATAATTGTTTTACAATAATACGATAATAATGAATCATTTCTAGTAATAAAGAATATAATTAATAAAAATTCTTCAGTTAAAAAGTTCTTTATTAAATTTCCTTTAAAATACAACGTTTATTATTCAAAACACGGAGTTTTAATAGCATCATCAGCTGAAAAGCGGCTTATCCGAAAAAAAAGGATTTTGTGATTGACGCTCTCGACGGTCCCTTTTGTCTTAAAGGACCATTATTCTGCTTAAAAAATCTCTTCTCCCCACCTTTCTACATATAATAATAGCTTTTATATGTCGTGTAATTAATTTTCTTTTCTACGCTAATACTATTACCTCATGCAGCGTCGTTGCCACTTTGACGGACGGTGGAGGGGGGAGGGAAGAGAACAGGGGAAGGGGGTAGGGGGAAATGGTCCGCAAATCAAAAAATTGCTGTATAATTTTTATGCTTATTATAATCGATTTCTGAAATTTAGTGCCAGTGTTGCGCCTATGACTATATTAATTCATCAATTTGAGAGTATATTTTACATCTATTATTATATGGTTTTCGAAATACACCACTGCATCCACCTGATGTGGTATGCACACCACCAACATCTGAGAGGGAGCCTCACATAGCCCCTGTACTAGCCTTTTAAATGTGGGATTTCTCCACGTATAAAAAAAGGTTCACAAGGCCACTTCCTGGGTCCTATTTTGTACTTAATAAGAAAATATTACAATTCAAATTGCAATTATTATGGAAAGCAATACATGTGTGAATCGAAGAAACCTTATCACGAAGGCCTAACAGGGTGATATACAATTAGATTGAATCCATAGAAATGGCAATTTGTTGATCAATCATGTGTTTTTTCAGGATGACTGAATTTCTCGAATAATAATTTAATCATGTATGGATTCTTAGAAAGGGTTGGACAGCCATTTTTGCTTTATTATTTAACTGACATTTATTTTGGTTAACATTATAATCAGTTATTTATATTTAAATATATATATTACTAGCTTCTACCCGCGGCCTCGCTCGCATTTAAGTCATTAAATAAGTATCAGAGATCATTTCAATAGAAATGAATCAATATGATTCCAAACAGCTGAAACTATAGTCAGTTGGAAACTATAGTAAAAAATAAAAAGTATCCTATGTTACTTCTAGTACTTCCAAAAATATGTGTACAAAGTTTCATGATGATCGGTTAAGTAGATGTTGCGTGAAAACGTAACAAACAAACTCACATTCACATTTATAATATTAGTAAGGATATATATATATATATATATTTCAAATTTATATATTTTTTCAAATTTAATAACATTGAATACACACATGTGTATATATATTGCGGGTGTTATTAAAGTTACGTGACACCCATTTTGTTCTCCAATTCACCCATTTTAGACCCCTATATTTAATACTAATAGGGGTCACCTTTATGGGGTTAAAAAGACCACACTGAGATATACGTAAACTGTAAAAGGCTTTGTCTGTCCCACTTTATAGCGCGGATCATGAAACTTCAGGATCTTATAAAAGGATTTACATTAATCTGACAAAACTTTTGAGATTTCAACACAGAGACAAACGAATTTGAAATTTTAATTCTTTTGTTTAATTTTTTATTCATTTGTTTATATTATTATTATAGTGCATGTTTTAAAACCCTATTAGACGTTTGAAATGTCTCACCAAATATATCATTAGAAATGACCAAGAGTGTGAAAACTTAGCTTATAATAGGCTAATAATAAAAACTAGAAAAAGTCCAGCTTTTGGAGCGTAAAAAGCACTTTAAAATGTGTAGCATTTGAGAATATAAATAACAATAAATGTAGCTACGGCACTGCTACAAATGACTACGAGAGTGCTACGAAATGCTACGAAAACCGTATGACATAATTATTTACTTCACCGTAATGAATTTAATTAGTTAGAGCACGTTTCAAAGTATATTTTTAGACATCCCTTACTAATATAAATGTGAATGTGAGTTTGTTTGTTACGTTTTCAGGCAACAACTACTTAACCAATCATCATGAAACTTTGTACACACATTTTTGGAGGCTCTAGAAGTAACATAGGATAAAATTTTAAAAAAATAATTATTTTTTACTATAGTTGTTGGTGATCGCAAGGTCCTTTTGATTTTTATAAATTATATTAAGTTTTATAAAAAATACGACTGCCAATGTCACGCAGTCCTAATAAAAACTGAAAAGCAAAAAGTGGATTTTTCTTTGGCATGGACTCAAATATATAATATATTGGAAAATAGCAGCAATAATAGTTTCCAATTGACTATAGTTAGTATGATCTCTGATACTTATTTTAATGACTTAAATGCGAGCGAAGCCGGGGGTAAAAGCTAGTAAAATATAAATAATAATTCAGTAAATATATTGTCTGATTTACAAAAAAGGAACGAGGTATTATTTTTAAAATTGGATGCCCCATAATCCAGTTTCCAGGATTGAATATTAATTATTCAAATCCCTCACTTTTTCAAGTAGCGTTCCGCTATTTCCGTTTAAATAAAAATAAACTTACTTTCGTTATAATGTTTGAGATAAATGTACGAGAGAAGATACGTTAAAGAAAATTTGTGCGAACGGTGGACCAACTATTTTGTTCGGTAAACGTCAACTTATTATAATTAATTTTTAATAAATCCCTAAGTGCTATTAACGTAGTGATTTAAAGTTTGTTTGTGTAGATCAGCGGTTCTCAAACTTTTTTGGCGAGGGAAAAAGCCTTAATATAATTATAAAAAACTGATTTATATGTATTTATGAATAATCATATTGCAATGTAATATTTAGTTGGAATATTTAGATGTAACCTTATAATCTCCCTTTGGTGTAGGTATTTTTTGCAGTATTTTAGCCCTAGGGTTCCGCGGAACACCACTTTGAGAATGGCTGGTGTAGATTATTCATTGTTGTATTGAGTATCTCAGAAAACATTGAGAAAGTGGTTTTTTTTCATGAGATGGAGAATTATAAATTTTAAATACAATATAGCTTATTAAGATTGTTTGTCGTAATTTTTAACGTAATAAAAAATAATAATTAAATATTTAGCTACCTACATATATAGCTGTTATTATAAATAAATATATATTTATTTATTCATAATAATTATAATACTAAACAAATTTTAAAATGTTAGCAAATAATTTACAGTTTTTGTGACTTGTGATCACATTTAATTTTTATAAGTTTAAGTTACGAAATTCGAAAGTAATACAGCCCTCGCAGTTGTGGCTGCAAAGCTCTCGAAAAGTCAAATTAAACCGTACAAAAGTACAAATTATATAAATAATATCCTCAAATAAGTGTTAGTAATTTTTCACATTTCAGTTACACAGGAAACGAGGCACCGTGATAAGTTTATTGGGAACTAACTCACGGGTGAAGTGTTCAGCTAACGTGAAATTTCAGTATGCGGAAATCATACACCGGTTACTCGACGTCGTTCTATAAAAATGTTTTATTTATTACTTTATTAATAAATAAAAACGACTTTAATTTTTTCTGACAATCAATAGTGTCAATTATTAAAACCAAAAGACGGTAGCGGTCATTTGACCAAAAAAGCTTTTTTGTATCTTAAATAAATAACGTAAAGTTTTAGAAGTTACACAATAATGCATTTTTTTTCGAGTAACCTCGATCGTTTAACGGATTTTTTGTCGTCTTCTCATCATTGTAGAGTCTAACGATGAGCAAGCGCACGCCTTTAGTGCCTATGCTAATGAATTATTCACTTCCACCACATCGATTCGAAGTAAACAGATAAAATCTAGACATATATATCTAGAATCCAGGTTGACAGGATTTATACTGGACTTCTAAAGTGATTTTTAAATTTAATTTAGACAGGCACTCGGACTACCATTAAAGACGTTTGCCATATAACGTAACGTAAACTAACATACCTCGCTTCTAGGTACGAGATAGTGAGTGCTAATTAACCTATAACCAGAGGCGGCTCGTCCTACAGAGCGCTGGTGCAGTGCTCCCACGAAAATTACAGAACTTATATTACAGCGGCGTAGATATAGGTAATATAATATACTATTGTATAGGCATAGTAGAATAGAATGAATGTAATGTAAGGATAGTATGTATTATGAAGAAATATAGATTACTTCTGTAATTTTCGTGGGAGTGCACTGCACCAGCGCTCTTTAGGACGAGCCGCCTCTACCTATAACACTTTGCTACGTATTTGAAACTCTTTAAACATAAAAAACATTAAAAATTAATTTTCTAACTTTTTACCTCAACTATGTTGCACAAAGTTTATCTTATAGAATCATGAATTAAGTTTCTGCTCTATTAAACTAGTTTCAGTTGTAAAACTGAAAAGCGCCACCTGCAGGTATGACATAGGTTCAATTTTCGAAATGCTTAAAAAATACATATCCTTCATATATGTAACGAGAGAGAGAGAGAGAGAGAGAGAGAGAGAGAGAGAGAGAGAGAGAGAGAGAGAGAGAGAGAGAGAGAGAGAGAGAGAGAGAGAGAGAGAGAGAGAGAGAGAGAGAGAGAGAGAGAGAGAGAGAGAGAGAGAGAGAGAGAGAGAGAGAGAGAGAGAGAGAGAGAGAGAGAGAGAGAGAGAGAGAGAGAGAGAGAGAGAGAGAGAGAGAGAGAGAGAGAGAGAGAGAGAGAGAGAGAGAGAGAGAGAGAGAGAGAGAGAGAGCGAGAGAGAGAGCGAGAGAGAGAGAGAGAGAGAGAGAGAGAGAGAGAGAGAGAGAGAGAGAGAGAGCGAGAGAGAGAGAGAGAGAGAGAGAGAGAGAGAGAGAGAGAGACCATCAAATCGGTATAGCGAAGGCGAGTGTGTCTCTACCATCAAACAGAACGTGATCATTAAGCAGATTACTATAAAAAAGATGTACATTCTCGCCACGACCAAAACAGCTGCAAAGGTTTCGAAACGTAATATTCTATATATCAAAAACATTTTATGCATGTATTAGTTAGTTACTAGAAAATATAAAGACAGAAGTTTATATAAACTAGTTTTCAGATGCACTACTAGATGGAGCCACCGTCGTTTAAAAGCATGACCTTATATTTATTTTATTACTAGCTTTTACCCGCGACTTCGCTCGCATTTAAATCATTAAATAAGTATCAGAGATCATTTTAATAGAAATTAATCAATATGATTCCAAACAGCTGAAACTATAGTCAATTGGAAACTACAGTAAAACATATCCTATGTTACTTGTAGTAAATATGTGTACAAAGTTTCATGATGATCGGTTAAGTAGTTGTTGCGTGAAAACGTAACAAACAAATTCACATTCACATTTATAGGTAGTAGGGATAAGAATAATCAATTTAATTTGATAACACCATATATGAAACAAAAACATATATAAAGATAGAATAATAAAATCTCTGAAATGGCAGACTTTCAAACCACACTCCGTAAAGACGCTGTTCACACCCAACATCCTTACTCCAAATTGTTTAATAACATAAGACAAGCGCTTATAGTCGCTGTAATGTTGTTATTTACTCGGCAACAGAGTGCACTGATAATAATAATAATAATTACGGAGGTACTCGTAAATCCTGCGCGGGGGAAGAGGGAAGCGCATTCCTCTCTTATTAACCTCTGAAAAACTGAAGACTTAGTTACTATTAGAGTGGACATTTAATTTTCATACAACTACAACACACTACCTTAAACTTACAGATTGCAGTTGGTTTCACTATAATTACCTACGGAATAACTAAAATAAAACACGACACAAAGAAAGAAACATAAATTTTTCGTAGGCTTGGCTTTAGTTGAGGACCCCAAGACTGTACGAATAACGAAAAGGTTAGGTTAGGTTAGAGTCAGCTCTATAATAACGCAATAGCGGCCGTTATATCCCGTCATAGATTGTCTTTTTTTTAAATTGACACAATTTAGAAAAAAAATAATTTTACATTTAGTAATTCCTGGCGTTACCTTTTCGTACACTATGGAATATCTCATATCAAAGGCGCAATGTACATATAACATTACATACAAATTCAAAAAGGCGTATCTCTCTAACCCTAAAATGCCAATTCTAAACATTTCTAACTCTACACGGAGGAGGGGTAGGGGTTCATGTCTGTCGCATGTAAATTACGTAACTCCCTAAGGCTTTCATTAAATACTTTAATAAACTGACAAGTCATCGCGTACCATTTTTATTTAGCAATCAAATAAATCAATGTTTACAGAGTGCGGTAATATTATATATGTATATAAATATATGAAAATAATTTGGTATATATACTAGGCAAGAAGACCACAAAAATACGAACTTTATATAATATCATAATTATAATTAGTACATTGATTGGATCAGGAATCGAACTCGGGACTCGTAGGGCGTCATAATACGAGGGCTGCTCCGTAAGTTTTGTGACTTGACAACAAAAAGTTCAATGAACCCTGTTTCGTTAAAATAAAGGGAATAATAAATAATTTATCATTTTGTAATCTCAGCATATAACAAAGTAAACGCTTCACAACATTCGCCATATAACTTTTGTAAGCCACAGAGTTATATTTTTTTTCCTCAAGCCGCATTTACACGTGTTTTCGTTTATCATGGATTGACAGAGTGGGGCACGGGAAGCTCCCACATTTCAAAAGGAAATTATTTTGAAAAAAGAACACTATATGAAAGATTAGGTACATTTATATTTAGAGTAGAGAGTAGAGTAGACAAAATTCTTTCCGATCGGGAACATCAGCAGCCGACGACACTACGTTTTTAAAATATGGGATATTCCCGTGCCCCACCTGTATAAAATTAATACTGATATCATATAAGCTGGATCCTATTAAAATAGTTAGAACTATTATGTTGACAATTTTAGATATTTTTTTGTTAAAATTGCTTCAAAATATAATCGTCCATAACTCCAAAACTAATAGCAACTCCTGTAGGTATATTACGGTTTCAAAAGTATCTTCAAGTCCACTATCCCGTGTAAATAGGGCACGATATTCTTATCGAATCTGAAAGATAATACGTCTGAGAATATCAGAATTTCCTCAAATAGGGTTTCATATGAATAACGTTTCTTTTATATAAAAAAATAATACATATTTAAAATCTTTGACAACATATATATATCTTCAAATTGATACAGATTGGACTTTGGACTGGAAGAAACAATCATTAGAAAGGGATAACTATATTCGTGTCGAGAAGTGGAAGCATGTGTGAAAAGGATGCAGATATCTCTTTTGACGTTCACGATAAAGCGATCGTTTCTCTTTCTATCGCTTATATACCTACAAAAAGTGTATCCATTTGAAAATCGTCGTGTATACAACACATTGTATCCCTTTTTTTCACCTTCGTACCTACATACATAGTGTCGGTTGAGGGTACGTCGAACAAAAAGCAAAATTAATAAGACTGTTTTATCACATTTTTTTTTTTAGGAAAAAAGCCTTCAAATCTAAAAATAGAAGGAAAAATTCACGAGCTAAAACTCCAAAGGCATCGACCGAAAAAGCTCGCTAACAAAATCCTTCATTTTGAATGTTACATAATCATCCAGTGAGTGCCCTACATATGTTATTTGTATATATATTATATATTTATTTGAAATTATTATATCTCGAGAAGTTGACGTCTTAGGGGGGTGTTTTTTTTTTCAGGTACAGAAATTTATTCAGGATTATTTTTTTTTTGAAAAACTTTCAATGTTAAAGTCCAGAGGTCGCTCGCAGCCGGCGGCGAAGGCAAAAACACTAGTTTGTATATATTTTTAATATAGTCTTACTCTCTTTAGTGTTGTGCATTACATGTAGTGCTGTGACATGTTTTAATTGAATTAATCAATTAATATCAATTAAAATACACATAAGTTAGCACGGATGTTTCACTACAACTATCCATTTTAGTAAAGAATAAAAAGCGTGAAATTCAAAAGAATTTAAAATCATGTAGAAGTAACTCTCGAGTCTGTTTTTTTTTTCACTACGTTTTTTAATCTGTTTAATTGTTTCCGGCTGAACGATGACCGATTGAACGGACATTTCGTTATCGGATATTGGTTTTAGATAAATGAACAAAAACTGTTCCAAACCAATCTTCAATCATACATAGAATATTTCATAAGAAAATTGAACGGCTGAAAACGATTTATGAAAACTAATTGTTAACTGATTCCTAAAGATTCAATTATTATTGTATTCAATTGTATATAGCACACATCCCTAGAGCCTCATAACCTGTTCCTGATTGGTCAATAAGAGGTCGGCCAGTCAGTGCAACGTGCATGAGTCTAGTAATGTATAAATATATATTAAAGCAGTCAAGAGGTCGTTTCACTACAAAATGTTTCCTTTGTATATTAGCCTAACATATGCCCACACTCTGCCCGATGTTAAGCTAGAGTATGGTCCATGAGTGGAGATAACTGTTACCACAGACAGTCGCCCCCACTATGCCGGCTCGAGGAGACGAATGCGCTCTGTCTAAACCAGCGGTTCTCAAACTTTTTTGGCGAATGAAAAAAGCCTTAATATAATTATAAAAAACTGATTTATATGTATTTATGAATAATCATATTGCAATATTACGTAATATTTAGTTGGAATATTTAGATGTAACCTCCCTATATATAATCTCCCATTGGTAGGTATTTTTTGCAGTATTTTAGCCCTAGGGTTCCGCGGAACACACTTTGAGAATGGCTGCTCTAAACTGACATACGAATGTACAGTTAGAACAAGAATTACAATTATAATGCAATTATTTACCAAGCTCCATTGTTTGGCATAACATAAATATTCCGTTTAATTAACTAAGTACTAATACACGAGCTCAGATTCCTAAAATATCCAACTGAGATACTATTTCAAACTTTAATATCAAGTTAAGCTTCAAATATGTAGCCTATGCTAAAGGCCGTATTCAGAAATTAGGCTAAAGCAGAGATTATCTGCGTAGACCAATCACATGCTTGAAAATTTGTTGACGTGATTTTCGACCAATGATAATAATCCATTGCAACTGTCTACTGTCACCTCATCATTTCAGTCATTACTTATTAATATATAAAGTATACTTTATTTATAAGTATATATATATATATAATAAGTAACGAATAAATAATGTATTGTGTTATAATAAGTTATTATAAGTTTTTGCGGTTTATTATCGCGATAGGTAACTTTATATAAATTTGATAATTATCTTTGTTTTTTTATTCTACTAACTGTCATTAGCTGCGGGCATGAGTATATGGACAATGACGCAATTTCTTAGAATTTTGTGATTTTTAGTACAACATATAAATACAGTTACCCCCCTCTCTCTCTATCTCTTCCCCCCCCCCCCCCCCGCTCCTTCATTTTCAGTAGGTACTAAATTTCGGTTTTTCTATTGTTAACAACTTGCTAAATTTCCTCATGTCCAACAATAAAACGTATTCGGGATATTTAATTAAGTTCGCTGAACAAAAGGCTGAATCTTACCACTCATTGGTGTCGAATCAATTACACCAAAACCTATGTGACATGCCACAAGTATGGCGAAGAACAGTAGGCCTACAAGTTTTCATTTAGCATATATATGATGGGTAATTTGTTTTTTCAATGATTATATTTAAAGCATAATAATACCATTTTATGTTTACCCGTAGGCATATAACAGGATGACAATGCCAGTATACAGCAGCTATTCTTCTAAGTCATAGTAGACATTAGCATCTAAGTGGACAATGCCAGTATACAGCAGCTAAATCAAATTGCTTGTAATAATGTATTACATTTAATTTGACGAGTAACAGCGTTCTATTGAAGCCCAATTACTAAAAGTGAATAAATCAATTTTAGGAAAAAAAACTAAGAATATTTTAATCTGTGACTTTGTACAATTTGTTTATCTGGAATATTCTTCAAAAATAATATTTACCTATAGACTCTATATGGATTAGATCCAAATAAAAAAAACCTGTAAACATTATTAGATTTTACTGTCAAAATCTGTACAATCTACCCTCAATAAATTTAAAAAATCATCAAGAGTAGTTTCGTCTACAAAAAAAAACAAGACGAACAACCCCTATATAACTGAAATTTGTTTCATTACTGTATTAACGCATACTGTGTACAGTGATCGCATTTATGGGCATTTATCGGATATTCGGACAAGAGTTGAGGTTTAATTCGTTATGTAGCGGGAATGCGTTTGGCATTACTCACGCTAAGGGTAGGCAGAGCTTCTGAAACTACTACTTTATTAAGAAATTAAGGGTAGAATTGAAAAGGATTTTTACGACCATATTCGGTCTTAATTTAGACCAGCGCTTCTCAAACTTTTTTGACGAAGGAAAAAGCCTTAATATAATTATAAAAAACTGATTTATATGTATTTATGAATAATTATATTGCAATGTAATATTTAATTGGAATATTTAGTTGTAACCTTATAATCTCCCTTTGGTAGGTATTTTTTGCAGTATTTTAGCCCTAGGGTTCCGCGGAACACACTTTGAGAATGGCTGATTTAGACTGTGTGGAACATAGGCAGAGAAGTATCATTAGGAATAACTCCTTCACACTTAATCACATTTTTAAAAGATTTCTAACCAAACATTTTATCTTAAAACAAAATAGTTCTTAATTCTTTTATTTAATTCACTCATAACTTCATAAATATGTATGTATTGTATAGATTTAGTTATTGATTATTTTCTTTTCGTTGCACCGAATATCACCGCTCACATCGACAAAGGTAGATTAGGCATAAAGCTCACCTAGATGCGAAAAAAAATTTACTTATTCATTTAAGAAATTGCTATACTAATGTTTAAAGGAAATTATTCAAAATTATTTTGCTTATAATTCCCGCTACAACATTCAATAATTTTCATAATATAAATAATTCACGTGGCATCATCAGGATACGTGAAGTGGCGAAACGCGTCGAGACAAATTACTGAATGTTGTAGCGGGAATTATAAGCAAAATAATTTTGAATAATTTCCTTTAATATGGATTTCCGCAAAGTAACGCCTGAAACAACTAATTATATACTAACGTTTACCCCCTTCCCTAATCATTTATTCTCAAGGGAAATATAAGACACAAACAACTATTAACATTCGAAATTGGAACGTGGCTAAAGTTGTCAAATAACATTATTAGTCACTTGTGAGTAATGGAAGCCAATTTGGCAGCGCAGGTATGGCGGGAACGCGGAGATAGGTAGAGAATTCATTGGCTTATATCTTAACAAGTATAATGACCCAAATATTGTACTATCAGAACAATAACATATAACAGCTAAACCTATTTTTAAGAATTGTACCTACTAATACCAGCTTTATATTGTACAGGCTATGATTAGTGAGTTTTTGTGATGCCTTTCCGAAACCTCTTAGATTCTGATTATACGCAAGAGGCTAAAGAGCCTATGCGAAATTACCTATTAATAAAATTTGTATTTCGAACAGGAATCAAACCCATGAAAATATATAAATTAAGTACATGTAATTTATTGAATCAAAGCTGCGTGTGTATATAAATAAATAAATATGTATATATACAAAGTTGCACCATGTTATCACACGACACAGTGATCCACTCGCTGTATACAATCCGCTTAAACTACTACACAATAAGCCATCCTGAATAGGTACCAAAAACAAAAAACAAAACACAACAATTTCCAAACGAAAATTTACAAAAATTAAAATAAGAACTTTTTATTGTATTGTTTAACAAAACACTCTAAACCAGTGTTTCCCAACGTCCCCCA
This sequence comes from Tineola bisselliella, assembly GCA_028551675.1. NCBI lineage: Eukaryota > Metazoa > Arthropoda > Insecta > Lepidoptera > Tineidae > Tineola > Tineola bisselliella. The sequence continues at coordinate 26,949 of JAPWLS010002209.1, forward strand.
CGCTTGACAGGGGAGGCAATTCGACAATGGACTCGACACGAGTTTAACCATTTCGCTCCAGGTCATTTAAATGCAACACTATATTTCGGTGTCAAATTTAACGAAAAAGCAAATATTTAAATAATTGCGGTAAAAATTATTATATATAAATTCGCTTAACGAAACCGAAATATCAACTGGGTGTTTGGTTACATAAGAGGGTATAAGAATTACACACAAAAACAAAAGAACCAAAGTGGTAGATCTCAAAACACGAGTTTACTTGGGCTACATCAACACTTACCTCTAAAATTAGGTATAATAATATTTCCTTACCTTCAGTGGACGATGTTGGTGATTCAGCATTTCCTATAATAAGCAATGCTGACACCACTGAACACCAAACTACAGGTCTCATCTGAAATTAAAAACACTGTAATAATAAAGGGAGTATTACATATACGTAAGAAGATATTGAACAATAGATGGGGCTTATCACTAGTGATCAATTATTTCAATTAATTTTACATATATTGTGTATTACTAGTTGGTAATTCATGTCAAAGTAATTTTGTTAAATGGTCCCTCATCACTAAAAGTTTAAGAACCACTGGTCTAGGCAAATAAACATTATTATTATTACAAATAAATATATATTTCGAGTGACAATTGAACCCAAAGTGGGACTACAGTAATACCCCGCTTTACGCGAGGGATACGTGCCGGAAAAAACTGAAATTCCTGCCACCATAGAGAAGTTGATGACTACATTATGTTTATACGCATGTTTACGTAATGCGGGGCAATTGAGCGCGAAATTTGAATTTCGCGTTATAGTGAAACCGCGCATAAAGGGGTCGCGTAAAGCGGGGTATTACTGTACTACGAGAAAGCCTAAAAAAAACAATAGTAAAGTTTAAACGCACGTGGCGTTAAAAAAAAACAATTGCAACAATTAAATCTAACAAAATTAATTAAATAAAGTATAAATTTATAATTGCTATCCGTAAATAAATCGGAGACGCGAAAATTTCGTTTAATTTGGAAATTTTGATGAATTCCGTCAAACTAATTTCGCCCGATCGATCCGATATCGTATTATGTTGATAAGTTTAGATGGATTGCTTTAATTAATTTATCATTGCAGACACGAGTTGTGTATTAGAATGAGGCAGGCAGACCTTATGCTGAGACTTACTAAATCTATTGATGAAGATATATAAACAATAATAATAAATACTTATATATACGGTACATCTATATATCGGCATATTAGTACGGAGTATGTAGTCAAAATGACCAGTCTTGCAAGATCAAATTAAAATTCCTACTGCGTATAACATTTTCTTTAATTCTTCTAATCTTCTTTAATTTATAATTGGTCTTATTAATTTTATATTATTATTATTTTATATATATTTGTAACAAATATATACTTTTTTTGGTTTTGGTAGAAATAGGAACCTATATTTAAGCTGGTAAATCTAGTGTTAAGTTAGCCGCAGTGTTTGTTATTATGGTTCTTTAAATATTGTTTAATACTTTATACCAGCCATTCTCAAAGTGTGTTCGGCGGAACCCTAGGGCTAAAATACCTACCAAAGGGAGATTATAAGGTTACATCTAAATATTCCAACTAAATATTACGTAATATTACATTGCAATATGATTATTCATAAATACATATAAATCAGTTTTTTATAATTATATTAAGGCTTTTTCCTTCGCCAAAAAAGTATGAGAACCGCTGCTTTATAATGTTTATATAATTTTTTACTGTACTTCTTTCATTGTTTATATAAAGCTATTTTAAACATTATAGTGTTTATATTGTAATAAGCTAAGTTTAAGTAAATAAATACATGAATAAATAAATAAAATAAAAATAAATGAAACCAAACTAAAATAGTCAAGGTCAGTCAAACATGTAAACGCACCTGAAACAATTTTTGTTTATATTATTGTTATATATGTAAGCTATGATTAGAAGGTAGTTCGTATGTAATAAACCACTTTTATATTATACTAGCAGTTGCCCGCGACTACGTCTTCGTAGTATAATCGTCTAAATATATATAACTCAAAGGTGACTGACTGACATAGTGATCTATCAACGCACAGCCCAAACTACTGGACGGATCGGGCTGAAATTTGGCATGCAGGTAGATGTTATGACGTAGACATCCGCTAAGAAAGGATTTTGATCAATTCTACCTCCAAGGGGATAAAATAGGGGATGAAAGTTTGTATAAATCTTATTGGATTTTCGACTGATTGAACTGAAATTAAAGATTGGAGCTACTATGATGAAGACGTCCGCTTAAATAGGATTTTGATAATTTGTATTGAACAGGAATTGGAAGCTAGCTAAAGAGCAGCCTGTACAAGTTGAAAAACACGCGATATATGCACAACTTACATCGGGGGAGTCGATACGAGTTCGTAATTAAGAAGTGACGAACTATCCGTATAGCAAAAGGACTAGACATAAAACAAATGAAAAAAACTCTTAACAAAACTCTACAGCAACTATAGAGTTAAGGGAATTGCCAATTAAGCCTAATTTCCGCTGTCTACTCCACTTATTTGCAACAAGGTCTGAGCGACAAGGACAAATTAACACTAGAACTACCAGCCGGTTAATATGACCTATTTTTATAAATTAGTGAAAAAAGTATACATATAAATTTTTGTAAAAAATTGTTTGTTATTGTAACAAAGCTTACATAAAAGACTTGCGAAGAATTTTTGAAACCGGTCAAATTGACCGGTTGGCAGTGCTAGTGTTAAAATAACTGTCAGAATGTGTATAATAGCTTAACCTGGTGACAACAGCTCATTTCCTAATTTACTGAAGAAACTGTATAACTAAGAATAAAGAATCACTTTTCAACGACACTGTACTGTACTGGGATCGCTACCAATTGTGAACTTTAAAGAACAAGTCCGTTGTATGATGAACTTTAACCTTTTAAAAAAACTTTCTTTACAAAGGAACACTTTCAATTTATTTATTATTGAAGTAGAATAACAAATATGATTTTCGATGGTCCCACACTAGGCAATACCTGTCACGTATATATACCACTACTAGGTCATATGACTGTTCAATATTTACTGTTTTTTTACATCTATACTTTTAGTCGGTCCCACAGGACAGTTTGGGAACCATCATGGAATCCTTTATGTATAAATTTAAATACAGTGGGCTTATCACGAATTTTAGTCTGGCTTTCGAACCGAGTTCGCTTCAAGCGATTTGTATGGAAATTTGAGCAGCGCCACCGCGTGCGGATTTGGAACTACAATATTTTAGATACTTTTTGTTAATTTTTGAACGTCTCGATCTTTTTTTTTTATTATTATTGTTGAACACGACATGTGACCTCCAGTGGCCTGATGTAAAGCTGCACTGGAGGTCCATGAGCGCTGACGACCGGAAACTAAGTAATTCCAGTCGTCATCACTTTCGTTCATTTGATAGATAGATCATGATCCCGATTGCTAACGGATCCGTTTTACTTGTGACAGCTCGATTCGAAAGCCAGACTAAATTCGTGATAAGCCCACAGTACTAAACTATATGTAACGTCACTCGGTTTAACGACAAACTCCCTAAAGCGTCGAAATCACTTGTTTAAAATGAACTTTATTCTTTTCTAATTCAGATTTTTCTTCTCTCTATTTAACGCCAACTGTCTATAACGCCCTAAAAGGTCCCTTCAGTGTCGTTATATAGAGTTTACACTGTATTTAAGTAAAAAAAAAAGAATAATGCTAAGATAAACCGGTCTAAAAATTGAATTAAACATCTTTAGTGTTAAAGTGTAACTTTAATTTTAAAAACATACTCTATTTACTCAAATAAATAATAAAAACATGCATAAAAAAAAACAAATTACGATCTAGCAAATTTCATCATCGTAAATTATTATACGACCATTTTGAGATGTCGTTTTATTCTCTAAGAAATATAACAAAGCGCTCAATTAATTTAAAATGGTCGGTTAGCCGCGACTCGGCGAGCAATCACGCCACGCCATAATTACCATCTTAACCCGCAATTGTACTTACTACTCGCCCTAGAACCGACCCCTTTAAAATTAAACCAAGATATTGCTTTCTTTTTGACATATTTTTTTATTTACAAGAATAGATTATTGTAGCCGATTTCAAAACTGCGACACCCTGTATAAAGTATAGGGGTTGTTACAAAAGGTGTTTGCATATTGTTAAGTTGTGAATACACCGGGCCGTATTACATTAAATAGCTCCTTCAAAGTTAGGGTTTTATGCGCGGTCACCCGTCACATGTTCCTATAGGGTTGACAACTCAAAACAATTGTAGCTAAACCACAAAATTCTATTTTCAAATTTCGAATTCTAAATTTAAATGATTACTATTATTGTTTGTTATATGATTATTTTGAAAGTTCGCGTCACGTTCGGAAATTTTTAAAAATTGAACTTCACTTAATTAGTAAATAAATATAATACAAGCGCTAGTTTTTATTGCTTTTTTAATACTAGAAAGACTGAACTTTAGTATATATGTACTTATATCTAGGTATAACACATATGTATGTACCGGAAATGAAGGAGGGGGAGGTAACTACTATTATTAATAACCGCATTTATATGTCGTACAAAAAGTCACAAAATTCTGTCATTATATACATAGTTGTTTTTCTAATTGAAATCAAAAAGCAGTCAAAATGACTTCTTCGGGCAATCTAGTGTTAAGACCAAATTCTGTAGTCTGGCTTTATAGAAAAAGTTGAGCAATATGACAACTTAATAGAGAGTAACTGTTTCAATTGTATGTAATTGGGCAACCCTGCTCTTCATGATATAGAACATGCTATAGAACAAACAGCAGGTTACGTGGGCAACATTACAAAGCTTTGACGTTTACAACGCACTTGTATCTATCTACCTGAATAATTAAAACAAAAGTACTGAAAATCCTCATGTTTTCCTTTTTATGAAAAACACACGCAATGGAGTCAAGAAAAATGGTTTAAAATAACAATTCATAAAATAAATTCATTTTTTTTTTATATATACAAAGATTATTTACTTCTTTTCCTCTGAATATGATTGTGATGATAAAGTCTGACGATGAGCAAGCGCACGCCTTTAGTGCCTTTTTCATTTCATTAAATAAATTTGAATTGCGAACGATATTAATTTTAAACAAAAAAGGGTTCACTGTTTTATCATCAGAGCATTATTATTATAGAACGTTTTTATTTTATCGATATAATCCAAACAGTGAAGTTGATCCAACCGAATACCAATATTAGATACAATCAAAGCTATTACCCCAAAACAAGCGCTTGATAACCGAATAAATTTATTCCCATCTTCGACTATAAATAATTCAGAAGTTCTCTGGATATCTTGCCAAGTGAAATATGGTGTTCCTGTCTGAGAAATAAATAGAAATCTACCCTCAAAAAATGCGTCTATTTTATATTTATCTTGTGAGGTGTAATATATGGATGTGGTGAAGGTTACTTGATAGATTTATTTATTTATGTGACAATAGTTTTTCGTTCGCCTATAAATTATTTAATTGTATTGTTGAATTATTTATTGGCATATCACAAATACAAGTTTACAATTACGAGAGCTTTAATAAGTGCTAAGAAAGTATAGAAACGGACTATTAAATTAATAACAATTTACGTTACATATTTCATTGCCTTTTATCTTTCTTTTTCTATATATAAAGTACATATTATAAAACAGATTGTGATCATATAGGATAAATCATTTACACGAAATTTAAACATCTAAATATATATAACTCAAAGGTGACTGACATAGTGATCTATCAACGCACAGCCCAAACCACTGGACGGATCGGGCTGAAATTTGGCATGCAGGTAGATGTTATGACGTAGGCATCCACTAAGAAAGGATTTTGATCAATTCTGCCCCCAAGGGGATAAAATAGGGGATGAAAGAAACTATACCTAATTAATAATAATACTTCTTAACGCGAGCGAAGCCGCTGGCAAAAGCTAGTTTATTCATAAAGTGATATTTTATGTAATTGGACTAAAAGGAGATATGATTTATTTCAGTAAATTATAGCCACCTTGTTTTACAGTAGCCATTGCTTTAGCGCCAGTATATCCCAGTTTTGATTTCCAAATGATGTTTAAAATTGTGGTACAAACAACAATCTTTAAATGGATACAGATTGGACTTTGGACTGGCAGAAACAATCATTAGAAAGGAATAACTATATTCTTGACGAGAAGTTGAAGTATGTGTGAAAAGGATGCAAATATCTCCTTTACCGTTCACGACATCGCAATCGTTTCTCTTTCTATCGCTTATATACCTACAAAAACTGTATCCATTTGAAAATAGTGTGTGTGTGTGTGTGTGTGTGTGTGTGTGTATATATATATATATATATATATATATATATATATTACGTTTCTATCTCTATTATCTTTCTTCATACTATACATCTAGTTCAGTAACCGGGGTACCCAGTAGCACAGGTTTCCGAACCTAGTACAGGGGCCCTTGCTATTTTTTATGTACTAAAATTCTTTATTAACACTAGATTTACCAGCTTAAATATACCTATTTCTACCAAAACCAAAAAAGTATATATTTGTTACAAATATATATAAAATAATATAAAATTTATAAAATATAAATTAAAGAAGATTAGAAGAATTAAAGAAAATGTTACACGCAGTAGGAATTTTAATTTGATCTTGCAAGACCGGTCATTTTGACTGGTCTGGTAAATCTAGTGTTAATAAACTATTTTATTTTTAACGAAATACTACCCGGAGTCAAAAAGAAGTAAACGAATCTGAGCATAGCAAGAGTCGGTTTATCCCTTTTTTTCATGTCAAATCATATCGTAAAGAGGGATTTGGTTATGCCTTTGAAGTGAATGATTGATTACCTTTGTATTGGATTTCGAACCCCGACCCTCGAGTGTTGGCTAACTTGTCGGTTGCATGCGATTTCTGAAACAATAACTTTTGCTTTAGTTGTTTAATTAGGTACCTTTAAGTACCAACATATATACACAACATAAAGCCTTTATTACTTTAAAAAATATTATTAACGAGAGGAGTGTGCCCTGTTAACTTGGACAGAGCACATTCGTCTCCTCAAGCCGGCATAGTGGAGTCCACTGTTGCGCACGGACATCTGTCTGTGGTAACAGTTGTCTCCACTCATGGACCGCACTCTAGCTTAACATCAGGCGAAGTGTGGTCATATGCTGGACTATCAATAAAAAAAAACAATTTAGCACACATTCAAGTTATTTCTTTCAGATAACCAATTGTCATAGGAGAAGCAGTGTTAGTATCGGGTAATGCAGATTAACACCAGAGGCGGCTCGTCCTAAAGAGCGCTGGTGCAGTGCACTCCCACGAAAATTACAGAAGTGATCTATATTTCTTCATAATACATACTATCCTTACATTACATTCATTCTATTCTACTATGCCTATACAATAGTATATTATATTACCTATATCTACGCCGCTGTAATATAAGTTCTGTAATTTTCGTGGGAGTGCACTGCACCAGCGCTCTTTAGGATGAGCCGCCTCTGATTAAGACTAATATATAATACATAAATATAAGTATAATAAATATATAGTATACTAGCTTTTTACCCGCGTCTTCGCTCGCATTTAAGTCATTAAATAAGTATCAGAGATCATACTAACTATAGTCAATTGAAAACTGTAGTAAAACGTATATTTTTTTAAAAATAAGAAGTATCATATGTTACTTCTAGTGCCTCCAAAAATATGTGTACAAAGTTTCACGATGATCGGTTAAGTAGTTGTTGCGTGAAAACGTAACAAACAAACTCACTTTCACATTTATAATATTAAAGTAGGAATATACACATAAACATATATAAATTTAATATATAGACTTTATAAGACCATTGTATATATGTATATATATGTATTAATTAATTATTATTATTAATATCTAGTGACAGCTGCTGTAATATAATCAAAGAAATCTATATATATAAAAGGAAGTTGTGTTAGTTACACTAATTATAACTCGAGAAGAACGATTTGGCCGAACCGATTTAGATACTTTTATCCCGTTGGATATAAAGGAAAATCGTGTTAGTGGAGAAGCTGAACCGATTTGGCTGAAAATTGGTGAGGAGGTAGCTTAGAACCAGGAAACGGAGAAATAAAACGCGGGTTGTATCAAATTTCATTGGGTTTAAGTCGGTACAATTTATTCATATCAACTCTTTAAGCTTTAAGCTCAGGATATCTCTAGTACATAAATTTAACTAATTAGGTTGCTTTGAGGTTGAGAGTCGAGACAGTCATAATATATAATAAGCTTTCTTATAAGTATTTTCTTATAAGACCGCTAAACAGTAAAAAAAATACCTTAAACAAAACACACACATATACTTTTCAAAATAACTTTAATAACGTGTCTTTTAAGTCAGAGACATCTATCGTTCAAATGTCAAATTAATTACAGTTTTTTTGGTGTAAGAAAACAAACATTTTTACAGAAACTCCTTTGGGAATTGAGGCAACTAAATAGAAGAAAAGGTTTTTGGGAGTGAAAAAAAAAACACACATGATTAGAGAGGTTAGATAATGGGAGGTAGGTAGGGGAAATTCGGGAGGTAATGTTCCAGAAAGGACATTAGGAGTGTTAGTTGCAGTGACTAGGCGCAATTATATAACTGAATTTGCTGAAATCTAACCCACGACTCTACCACAGAAGTCACTACTATATCTTTAAAACTGGGTACATTCTCCCACAAGTATGAAAAAGCTTCAAGATTAAGTTTTAAGCTCGAACTTGATAACTGAATCAAGACAATGAAGAAGTATTAAAAAAAAAAAGAAAATTTCGTCTTTCATTTATTTTTTTAATAATATCCTCTTTATCATTCCGATTACGTAACGTTTCGCGTTTAGTATAATAAATAACCCTGACTTTTGACCTAGTTTGAAAATAACCACAAATTAAGCTAATGGATCGCGTGAAGATGATGCCTTGTAGCAAAAGTGTTAGGCAATTTTTACGTGTTGAATTAATTAAGTATATTATAATAAAGACATATACATAACCTAACCAACCAACCATAACCTTAACCCTGAAAGCCTTAAAATGGTATATGCTGTTGTGGCTGTTGATTCTACAAGCCGAAAATATTTATTTAAGAAGATTTGAGGTTTTGACGTTTAGTCTGTCAGTGTCATCTTTCTTGTTTCTTCTGGTTTTTTAATTGCCACAATGCATTGTGATAATTATATTTTTAATCAATTTTAATCTACAATATTTATTTTACATAAGAATTTCTAGAACTATGATTTTTTAATATATTAGCCTAGCACAGGGGTCGGCAGACTTATCAACCAGATGAGCCGAATATCAAGTTTGTAGATTTTTCCATGCCTTCAGAGAGCCGCAACATGAACTTTATTATATACTATTGTATTGTAAGAAGAGCCAGATAATCCTATGGCAAGAGCCGCGGTCTGCCGACCCCTGGCCTAGCTATGAACACTCTCCGCCTGATGTTAAGCTAGAGTGTGACAGATCTCGCATCCACTATGCCGGCTTGAAAAGACGAATGTTGACAGGGCACACTTCTCTCATTTAAAGTTTATTAAATTAATTCCATTGAAAGTGTCTCAGACGCAAAAAGCAGTCGCCATCTTAAAATTCGGTCAGGAAGTAATAGAAAAAAATCGTTGTCCGAAACCCTTTGAACCCTTCCATTGGTCTTGTGGGACTGTGTGAATGTGTGAATTCGCAAAGGCACTAAGATGAAATAGTCCCGCAGATTGTTAATCTACACCAGTATATGTTATATTAATTTGTATCATATATACAACCTTGATATGACGATACTGAAGGGAATCAAAAAATAATTCGTTATATCAAGTAATTTGTTACAATGAGCTTCGTTATACAGAGATTAGGTTGGTCTACGATTCGTTTTAACAAGGTTTAAAAACAGCTATTAATCTCAGCTTTACGTAGGTACTAATCTGCTTTCCCTGTTATAGCGAACGATTTCGTTAAATAGAGGTAAATAATACTTTCTTTTTATATTTTGTAAAGATTAAAAATTCGTTATAAAAAGATTTTTAAGAAATGTATCCGTATTGTAAAGGTATATTTTGCATTAGCTCTTACGGGCAGTTCTAGGGGATTTCGAAAAATTCGTTAAATCGAGGAAATCGTTATATTGAGGGTCGTTACATTAAGGTTACTTTTCAAAATTATTATTCCTTCTCTGACATATTTAACTCCTTTTCAGTACATACCTGACATTACACTTACATACACGAAAAGGGGCAAAGTAACATTGAAAATAAAGCAACGAATTTGCATGCAAAAAACCGTTTTGTTGGTTTTGTTCAGAAAATTTCAAAGCAAAAATCACGTAGAAAGCTCGAGAGCATTGTAAACAATACTACAAGTGGATTCTGGGATGATAACTCGTTTAATATGTGTCCCTAGATGGCTGAAATCTATGCTGAAAACAACAGGCTTGGGTACACATTCTAATAAAAAAAATCTACTATAAGAGCTTCAAAATAGAGTTGAATTTAGCTATCAATAAAGCAACGCGTTATTAGTTTGGTCACTGTTAGTTATACATATATTTTTGATACAATTTTGTCGTTTATAACAATGAGATTAGGGATTAGAATGGAGTGTATTAGTTGTTTCAGAGAGCTTGTTAACAGTGAAAATTTAGTGTTATAGAGAGACGTGTAAAGGAAAAGGGTTGTCAAGTTTGTGGTCTCTCTAAAACAGTGGTTTCCAATCTTTTCTCACCTCCTTTATTTCATAAATCACCGGGTCCTATTATCATAGTAGGAATTAATGTTTTGTTAAAATAGATTTAAAATATAATTGACGAGTTTCTTGTGGTCTTCTTCTTGCCATACGCCTTTCCGAAGTCATGGTAGAGTCTTACGAGGAGCAAGTGCACGCCTTTAGTGCCTATGCTAATAAATTAGTTTCATTTTATTTCAAAGTTCTCATGAAAAAATAAATCAACATTTTCTCAATGGTTTCTGATGAATAAGGAAAAAGCCTTAATATAATTATAAAAATCTGATTTATATGTATTTATGAATAATCATATTGCAATGTAGTATTTAGTTGGAATATTTAGACGTAACCTTATATCTCTCTTTGGTAGGTATTTTTTGCAGTATTTTAGCCCTAGGGTTCCGCGGAACACACTTTGAGAATCTACACAAACAAACTATGCACAATAACAACTTTAAATCGCTCTGTTGTAAATCTAAAACTTACTATGTCACCGATAGATTCGCACTATTGATATTAGTCTTAATAATATTTTATGAAACTGTGTTATACAATACTAGCTTTTACCGGCGGCTTCGCTCGCATTCAAGTCATTATATAAGCATCAGAGATCATTTCAATAGAAATGAATCAATATGACGCCAAACAGCTGAAACTATAGTCAGTTGGAAACTATATTAAAAAAAAAAAAATTTATAAAAATAAAAAGTATCCTATTTTACTTGTAGTACCTCCAAAAATATGTGTACAAAGTTTCATGATGATCGGTTAAGTAGTTGTTGCGTGAAAACGTAACAAACAAACTCACATAATATTAGTAGGGATAAATCTTAATATTAAACTTAGGTACTAATTTCAGCACCTTCACCTGAAACACTCTTCATGAAGGCAAAGTTCTTTATGCGAATGCGAGACTGTAGTTCCTGAGGGCTTAATATGTACGTGTTTACACTTCAAACGAAAGACTACTAAATTAAATGTATCAGTACAAATAAGTTGGTGCATATACTAATATCCTCCCTACTATATAATGTGAATGTGAGTTTGTTTGTTACGTTTTCATGCAAAAACTACTTAACCGATCATCATGATACTTTGTACACATATTTTTGGAGGTACTACAAGTAACATGGGATACTTTTTATTTTAAAAAATATATATTTTTTTACTATAGTTTCCAATTGACTATAGTTTCAGTTGTTTGGATTTTTTCTATATTTATTTTTATTTCCGTCTGTAATTTTTATATATGCAGTATAAAACTATTTGAATTTTTGAGGTTAGGTGTCATTTTTGTGGTTAGATGCCACTTTATTATTTTAGATCTTACTCACTGATTTTAATTCATACTCTTCTTCTTTAAAAATGCCTCGGAAGCGGAAATCTGGTCTATCAAATAATTCGTCGCGGGCCGAAATGATCTCTGATACTTATTTAATGACTTAAATGCGAGCGAAGCCGCGGGTAAAAGCTAGTTTTTTTTTATATATTAACATGGTAGATACTACAAAATTGCAATTTTACAGGAGTTATTATTGTGCTTAGTTTGTTTGTGTAGATCAGCCATTCTCAAAGTGTGTTCCGCAGAACCCTAGGGCTAAAATACTGCAAAAAATACCTACCAAAGGGAGATTATAAGGTTACATCTAAATATTTCAACTAAATATTACGTAATATTACATTACAATATGATTATTCATAAATACATATAAATCAGTTTTTCATAATTATATTAAGGCTTTTTCCTTCACCAAAAAAGTTTGAGAACCATTGGTGTAGATTCTTCGTTGTAGTATTGAGTATATCAGAAACCATTTTTTTAATGAGATAGAGAATTATATTTTGAAGCTATTTCAATTTAAAAAAACGAATATTACCTAAATGTTAGAATAAACAAAAATTCTCAAAAATCTATGAAACTAACTATACGTATAAGAATAACAACAGATCGGTCACTACCCCCAAACTGACACGTCAAGAAAACTTTAAACTACCCTACAGTTTCGTAAAGAATGTATGTTCAGACAATTTATCACATGGGCCGGCAACATAAACAAGTTTTTTCTTTCAACACCTCTTTTTTCAGACCCTACACATCAATTTGACAATCCTTATAAGATGGGCGTCTACTCTAAATTATTGTAACATAGCACGATAAGATTAGAAAACGAATATTTAAAAAAAAAACGTTATAGTCACATACACAAGTAACAATGCAGTGTGAAATAATGTATAAAAAAGACGGTTCTTTAAAAAAAAAAACATTTCTGACAGTTATTTTTATAATTAAGAACAAAATTTCCAAAATTACTCACCCACAAATTAATTGCTACTTTTGATAGGTTTACAAATTACATCCTTTAGTATATAATAACATTTCAGAGTAGACCCCCCATTAGTTCTGAACATATAGAAAAAGACCCACCAGATCCCCGGAGTGACATTTTGAAGGATTTATTGCTTTTTGCAAAATCTGATATTTCTTTCTTTTTTTCTCTTTTGTAACATATTAATTTAGATTTCGCTTTGTAACAACTCTACTTTTTATAACTTAACCGTGATTATATTTAATTAAACAACCCATTAGGAGACGTCTGTGTGAACTGTCATCTCGTTTGACTAATTGGTATATAGATAGCTAGATACGTCTTAAATGATATATATATGTAGTATCACACAGGACTGATGATTGGCATCTATACATGGATGGTCTATTTGTGATATGTCAATGGCGTAACATATAAATAAATAGATAAATATTACAAATTACACCTTTTTAAAAACAATAATAATAATAATTGTTTTATTGCTAATACAATTTAAAACATAAAAAAAAATTAGAGCAATCGGCGACCTTATCACTAAAAGTAATTTCTTCCAGATAACCAATTGTCATAGAAGCAGTAATAGTATTGGGCAATGCAATTTAGATAAATAAAATACATAAGTAAGCTAAATATATAATGAACATATATATATATAGTATACATTCAAATATACAAATATGGTTTAAGTTTAAAGATAGAGAAAAATGTGATATGATTAAAAAATATGTCACGATCCGCTGATATACTTGAGTCTGACCGACCAATTAGTAGTTTAACTCACGTTGTAGATAGGGAGTCCCAAATCACTGCCTTGAGGTACCCCAAATCACTGCCTTGAGGTACCCCAAGCATAGAGGTTTAGTATAGTACATATGTATAACTTAAAAAAAGACACAGAAATACGGATATATCTGAAATCTAAAGGCGTCGCTTTTTCGTGTAACGCGAACAAGGGAATCTTCATTGGGGAAAAAAGTGAAACAAAAGAAAGATGAGGGTATTCCCCCCTCCCCTTCTCTCCTTTCTCATGAAAGGGCGCTAATAAATGAAGAATAAAAACAAAGACTAGACGACAGTACTTTCGGATTCTTTCTCCTGAGCGATTTCTATACATCCTTCATTTTTGATTTGCTGAGTTACATTAAAAAAAATTGAATCAATATATTAATTGATTTACCTATCTATATACATAAAAAAATGAATGTTTGTCTGTATGTCCTTTATAGAATCGTAAACTATCATCGTGATAAACAATCATGTGATGATCTTTAGCAAAGTTGTTGCGCATGAGCCCACGACGGTTTCTGAGTTGGTACGACCAATTTCCGACAGATGGCGCCACTGTCATTCCAATGAATTTTCATATATTGCCGTGACAGTTCATGACAGCTTACATTGAACAGACAATATTGTCCACAAATGAACAAAATGAATTAAGTATTTGTGTAATGTCTTTCCTTCAAATGTATTTTAGTAGGTGGCGTAGCATTGCGCGCAGAGTACAGCTAGTATTATATAAATTAATAACATGTACTTGAACTAGAACAGCGGTTCTCAAACTTTTTTGGCGAAGGAAAAAGCCTCAATATAATTATAAAAAACTGATTTATATGTATTTATGAATGATCATATTGCAATGTAATATTGCGTAATATTTAGATGTAACCTTATAATCTCCCTTTGGTAGGTATTTTTTGCAGTATTTTAGCCCTAGCCTTTGAGAATAGCTGAACTAGAAACATGTTTGCTAGAAACATTGTAGTCCTAATTCTCAACAACCGGTTAAGGACAGACTAATGCGAAATGTGTAAAGGGCTCATTGTTGGAATGTGCGACGCATCACAAAGCAACCTTGGAGTTATGGAAATTGTATATTGATCGTGTTGACCGCGATTTTTGAAGGCGAACGTCTTAGCACCACGCTTTAAGGATGTTGCAAAGGATGCCATTTTTTAATTATAATCTACACCAGTGTTTCCCAAACTTTTTTGTGCCATGCCCCACCTTAGCCTTCCTAAAATTCTTATATCCCCCTACGTAACCAAACACCCGGTTGATATTTTGGTCTCGTCAAGTGAAATTATACCTAATAATTATTTACATTTTGGGAAACACTGATCTACACCTACAAGCGCGGAAAGTTACACTGAAATACCAAAGGAGATTTCGCCGGATCCTATGAGCACAGTTAGAACTAACAATTTATCAATTTGCGTTTTTTTCTATTGAAATAGCTTCAAAATAAAATTCTCTATCTTATCAAAAAAAAAAATCTCAGTGATTTCTAATAATCTACATAAACAAACTATGTACAATTGTTCTCTGTAAAATATGATTTAGCAGGTCCTACAAACCTAATAGAACTTGCCGATATAACAAAGTTACATTCGATTTTTTTAAAAAAAAAACACCGCAAAAAAACAATTTGAAAAAAGAATTTATAGCATGACAAAAGCTATCGACGTGATTTTGGTGAGTTTTTATTTTGAAACAAAACGACTATTTCAGAAAAAGTCAGACTCTTTCTTTATGATTGCTGAACGCAGGCTATATGTTACCTACATATATAGCCTTCTTATCAATGTATGACTACATAATAATATAAAGTGTTAAGTTACTTTGAAATATAGTAACGTTCCTTTAATTGTAAATAAATTATGTTTAACTCACTTTTAAATTACAAGAGTAAAATAACAATGTTACATAATTAAAAATGGATGGTCACCCTATTCCAAACAAATAATTATAATTACTGCTTGTCTATATAGAGGAGTAGACAATTAGCTGCGCACGCGCAGGCTGACTACAAACATTGCGACAGATTCTTTGTAATGATAACACACCTTTAAGACGGTTTCGGTTTCAATGGTGCTTTTTGTTTTATTATAATATTATTTCTTGCTGCAAATGTGTATTTACACCTTGACCTAAAATCGTGAAATAATGTCTAATATTACTTTTGTTTTGAAATGAAATGAAAATCGTTTATTAGTATAGGCACTAAAGGCGTACGCTTGCTCATCGTTAGACTCTATCGTCACTTCGGAAAGGCTATGACGAGAAGAAGACCAGAACAAACTCGTCAATCATAGCCTGTACATAAAATAATTAACAACAAAAACTGTTTTTTCATTCAGAAAAGTCCAGTCTTTTATCTCGTCTTATTATGCTGGTATAACAGGGACCAGGTTCACCGTACATCAAAACTTCATACGAAAATACGGGCGTTTGTTACTCAGGAAAACTTACGGATCCGTAATACTGAAAAATATATATATGTAGAACTAAACAAAGCCTCTATATGATTCGTATCAGGGGGCTACTCAGGCATATCCGAAGTTTCGTGATACGGCCGTCACCTCTGTAGCCTACGTCAATTTTGACATATAAACCCGTCAAATTCCTGTCAAATATCAGTAAAATAAGCATTGTGTGGACTATCCGTTATAACGTCGCTGTCAAATCCGTAATTTCGTGAATGATTACGTAAGTGTTCCTGAGTAGCCCCCCTGAACCCACAATAACTCCATCTGTTTGATATAACAATGAAATAAATTACTTTCCTATAATAACGAGGAACTTTAAAAACGAAACGGAACTAACCATTATTAGAACGAAAACTCGTGACTTGCAAAAATCCATTAATTTACCTTGTGGGGTAAAATCTCAGGCTGGCAACACCGGCCGCTTCCGACATAGAAGGTCGTCCATTATGATTAATAAAGATTAATTTATTAGTTTTTGAACGAAAATACAAAGCAATTAGACTAATACCAGACAATATTTAAGGTCAGTTGCTGTTTGTCGAAAAAGAATCCCACGTTTATGGGGTCATTCAAGTATTACGTAAGCGCTTGAGGGGGGCGGGGGAGTCTTTGCTTTGCTTATTTTTGATGACATGGTGGGTGGGGGGGTCGATATCGTGATTACGTCAGCAATTATATCAATAAAAAAAGAATACATTAAAAGAAAAATGCATATAGGTACGAATGATTACGTAAGCATGGGAAGGGGGGGGGGGGGGAAGAGGTTTGCTTACTTTTGCTGACAAGGGGGGGAAGGGGGGGGGTTAAATAATTGTAAAAAATCTGCTTACGTAATACTTGAATGGCCGCTATTTTAATTGACGCGATATAAAATCCAAACGAATATCTTCTATACTAATTTAATAAAGAGGAAACATTTGATTGTGTGTATGTATTGAATAGGCTCCGAAATTACTGGACCGATTTGAAAAATTATTTCACCATTAGAATCCTACATTATCCCTGATGAACATAGGCTATAGAATATTTTCAAAAACGTTAGGAATCCGTATGAAAACTTCAATAATGTAACCCAAAGTGTGAAATTATTGACAATAGAGCAAAGTGATGTACAACAGTTTTATAGAGGACATCAATATCTACAAAAAAGTCTGCGACATCATATGTTTAACTATTACAGTAATGTTTTAATAACTACTTTTTTATGTTAAAATTCATAGTAGTTTATATCCTCATTATTACGCGAACGAAGTCGCTGGCAACAGCTAGTGTAATATGATTCAAGTACTCGATTCAAACCGAACATTTTTAGTTATCCGAAAGAGAAAGAGAACGATCGCGGTGTCGTGAACGACAAAGGAGATATCTGCATCCCTTTCACACATGCCTCAACTTCAACACGATAAGAATATAATTATCCCTTTCTAATGATTGTTTCTTCCAGTCCAAAGTCCAATCTGTATCCATTTGAAGATTGTCGTTTGTACGGTCTAATGCTAGACTACTATAATAACAATATAGGCATGTTTATCCCAATTTGTCTGTTATTGTTTCAAAAACCTAATTTATTTCCATTGTTTGTTAGTTAAAAACAACAATAAAGATACATCTTACTAATAAAACGAATAGATTTAACGATAAACGAGGAAGTCACGAATAATTCCACGAACTCGGAAACGTGGTGTATAAAAACATTTGTGTGAAACATTGGCCCTTGATATTGAACGTTGAATGGCGGGAAAAATGTTCACATTGTTGACTGACATGCGCTTGTTTTTAACCGTAACCCTATTTTATGCAGAATTACTAATATTAGTGTCTACATTTCAAATTAAGAATAATATTTCTTATCGATTCGTAATTTAAATTAACTATACATATATCATATCATCAGTCCCAGTGTTACCAACCCTAAGAAACTTAAAGAACAGCAGCTCACCAATAAAAAAACAGTAGGTAAAGTAAAAAAGGCGGCTGTCATACTGTCCTCATATAATTAAAACAATCATCTACTTTTATTAGTTACCAGGACTCACATACATTGTTGTATAATATTATTGAACACAACATAATAAAAAACAAAAATCAAAGTAAAATTATTTTCCACTTTCATCCTCAATTGACTTGTCTTCAGTATTTTCAGTACATATTTTTTTCATTTCATGTGCCTTTTTGTGGCTTCAAATAAGAGTAGATACTGTTATCTAGTGTCATTGCGTTTTATTACACAGTGGTTATCAAAAAATATTTGCATAGTGTAATAGGTGTAAGTAAAAATTAGGAATGAAACAGAAAACAGGGGAATCAATGTGAAAACCGCTAATCTACTGTTAAAACAATAGGGTTGGTATGTCATTCGAGACGTAAATAAAAATAAAGTTAGTACAAGAGATCATCTTACAAAAAACCATAAGCATTTAATTTTGAGCTCATTTCGCTTACTGTAAATATATACTCGAGTCATATTAAACGTGCTTCGTTAAAACTTGTACTCGAGCATATCAAAGTAGACCATTTAGAACAAATCTCGGTCAATATTCGCCACTGAATCGTATGATTAGTCAATATAATTACTTATTTAAAAGAACTGACATAGATGCTTTTTCCTACAACAAACCAAAATACAGGAAACATCTGGATTCAAACTATCTTTACAAAATAAATAGGTTTTAATTTTGTCCTTTTTTTCCTTAAATCTATTTAGTACTAGCTTTTACCCGCGGCTTCGCTCGCATTTAAGTCATTAAATAAGTATCAGAGATCATTTCAATAGAAATGAATCAATATGATTCCAAACAGCTGAAACTATAGTCAGTTGGAAACTATAGTAAAAAATAATATTAAAAAAGTATCCTATGTTACTTCTAGTGCCTCCAAAAATATGTGTACAAAGTTTCATGATGATCGGTTAAGTAGTTGTTGCGTGAAAACGTAACAAACAAACTCACATTCACATTTATAATATTAGTAGGGATTTCAAATACACTTTAAGTGATCTGGGCTTGTAATCTCCAGGTCGAGGTGATCCAAATCCGCTATTACACAAAATCAGCTAAATGGTTTCCTCGTATTTTTTACAATTTTAAGGCACACATTCAGAAACGACGCTCGAGTTTAGTTTAATCTGTAATGACTTCAACATTACTCGAGTGTATAACGCCACTAAAATAGAACAAATAGAGAACATTGTTTGCCTAAACACTAGATTTACCAGCTTAAATATACCTATTTTTACCAAAACCAAAAAAGTATATATTTTTGTATATATAAAATAATATAAAATTCATAAAACTAATTCTTCTGTTATAAATTAAAGAAGATTAGAAGAATTAAAGAAAATGTTACACGCAGTAGGAATTTTAATTTGATCTTGCAAGACTGGTCATTTTGACTGGTCAATTAAAATTTTAAGTCATCAATGAAATCGTGATCAATTGACTTCCGTATTTTAATCGATTATCTTGTAAACAAATTGTAATGATCGATGCTTGCTTGTCTAAATAATCGTACGAGTCACGCGACCTACAGGAAGAGGATACGCTTTTCATGGTTAGTACGCCACATCGCGTACATTGCGTACTTCGATTAAGTTGCCGGGATAGTGAGAGTTATTAATAGTCCAAGCTTTGTTATACTTTCAATCAAAGGGTCCGAGGGGAAGGCAACAAGGACTCTTTGAAGAGGGTCGAAAAAGTATTTGTTTTTCCCGAATACCAAAAGTTTCGGTCATTTATAAGAAAATCCCGAAGTTCCTGAAATGTTATATGTCCAACATGCGGGTAGTTTTGGGATTTATTCTATTATCACCGATATTGTTTTACAGATAACAATAAGTTGAATGTTATTGCAGTGAGTGACAGCATTCATCTTTCCAAACTCTTTCTAATCCTTTTCCTAGCACGACTTATACCCATTGAATTATGCAGGGTGGGGCACGGGAACCTCCCACAAAACCTCCTTCAAAAGACTAGTAAAATAAAACTATATGAGATAAAAAAATATATATATTCCAGAAATATACCTACATTAATTTACGTTTAATGTAGATTCTGCCGCCTTAAATTTGCACACCTAAGGCAAAATTTAGTTTCTGATATACTCAATACAACAATGAAGAATCAACACGAACAAACTACAGTAATGCCCCGCTTTACGCGAGTGATACGTTCCGGAAAAAACTGAAATTCCCGCGACCATAGAGAAGTTGATGACTACCTACATGTTTATACGCACTCTTTCGCGTAATTTAATAATAAAATTTGAATTTCGCGTTATAGTGAAACCGCGCATAACGGGGTCGCGTAAAGCGGGGTATTACTGTATGCACAATAACAAACTTTAAAATAGCCATTTTGTAAATGCTACCATGTTAATAAAAGAACCGTAGTATCGCTTAATTACGCTTAAATCTAAACGAAAATCAGATACTACTAGCAGAAGAATTAATTTAGCAGAAGTTAGAACTAACGAAAATAAAAACTTCTATCTACATCTAGTAGAATAACAAATATTTGGGTATCGTCGGTTATATTTGCAGACTCTTTGGCGGTGTGCCAGGAAAACGACGACCTAAAAAATTTAAAGAAAAACCTTCGAACGTTTACCCCCATGTCCTTTTTTTTGAGTACACTTCCGACTAGAGCGACACATTTTGTCTGCCTTTTATGAATTCAAAACAATTTTTTTTAAATTATAATTTAATTAGGATAGAACCACATAGAACTGCATTTGGGGAACCATAAACAATTTATGCTCTTGAAGTGAATGAAGTAAACAAGACGCTATGATAGTTGCTGCATATTATTAAGTATAATTGTATTTTTGACAAGCCACAAGTGTTCCAATAGGAATCTATGGATAAAAGAAGGAATAAAATATTATTGTATGTCATTTTAATTTCTTTTTTCTGTACCCATTCTTATTTTCTATTTAATTGGCTGATTAAATTCTGAGAAATAAAGTTAATTTAATTTAAATATTTTACGAGTTTCTTGTGATATTCTTCTCGCCATACGCCTTTCCGAAGTCACGGTAGAGTCTAACGATGAGCAAGTGCACGCCTTTAGTGCCTATGCTAATAAACTATTTTCGTTTCATTTTATTTCAATAACAAATTCGCTCACAACCGAAGTGTACCCTCTCTAAATGTATTTTCAATCTCACGTCACATTTTGTTCCCTTACATTTTCATAAGTAGCTAGTTGTTGAAGGAGGTTAGGTTAAAAGCAACTGTCATCCTCGGTGTGTGATATTTTGCAAGAGGCACCCGAAACTTTTCATGGAAAATTGAGCGTGAAATTTTTACTTTTTATTAATGTTCAGGCGCTGTTTAAGTTTTAAATTTATTTGGTGTCTCCTTCACTCACCGTTTAAATGAAAGAAACTGAACAATATTAACACTAGAACTACCAGCCGGTCAATAGACCGATTTTTAACAACCAGTCAAAATGACCTATTTATGTGCTTGCAAAGTATTAAATATAATTCAATAAATTTAATGTAGAATTATAAGAATAATAAAGAATTTACATTTTTTGATCACAGTAGTATAAACAGTTGAATTAAACCACTCGAGCAGTTAGCGTATGTTGATCACTGAGTAACCGCTCGTGTGGTCCGTGCACGGGTGGCCTTAGTCACGCATATACGTCGTCTCACATATCTTCTCTAGTACATTCAAGTTAGCAATTAGCCCGAACTAATTGTTACTTTATGGTCAACAGCCTTATATCTTTGGAATGTAATTAAGTTTAACTACACGAGATTAGTTTCTATTACATATCTATTTCAACATATGACAGTGAGTCTCATAACGAGGCACGTTAATCTGCGATGGTAATACGATATGTTGTTCACTGTATAATGCGTTCTGGTAATAAATAAACATATTAGGAATTATCTTCCTTTATTAACACTAGAACTACTAACCAGTCAATATGACCGGTTTCAAAAATTCTTCACAAGACTTTTATATACAACCCTATAAACGATTCTATTATTTACAATTCTACAAACAATTTATTGAATTATATTTAATACTTTGCACGCACAAATCATCCGGTCATTTTGACCGGTTGGTAAAAATAGGTCATATTGACCGGCTCGTAGTTCTAGTGTTAAACAGCTTCAGATGCCCAATAACAAGTACTTACTCGAATCCAATAAGAAATTATAAAATTCTTATGTGAAATTAAAATCGTTTATTAGCATAAGCAGTAGGCACTTAGGTTAGACTACAATGACTTCTGAGACCACAAGAAACTAGTCAATCATAGCCTAACATAACACATAAACCGTCACGTGAAAAACTATTATTAATTCCATTATTCATTATTATTTTGACATTTAACGCAACATTTCTATTTTAGTGATGTACCAAAGAAAATAAAAAATTAAGGCACCTCTGAACTCATTATTAGATCATTATTATTGTATTCTGCCTTCATCTATAGTGACTATTATTTATTTGTTTACTTAAGAATAATATTACATACTGTAGTTTTCGATGGTCCTACACTAGGCATTGCCTGTCACGTGGGACCCATCACTTACAAAACTTTTAATAATTGCAACTAAAACTATTTATTTATTTATTTTTATAAAGTATTTATAAGAATTTAATAAATTGAGTGTAACAAAAAAACAAATATTCGTAATTGAGTCACTGATTCAAGTATAAACTATTTATTGTTTCACAAAAAAAAAAACAAAACATAAAATACACTAGTTCAGCTATAAGTGTGACGGTATTTGAAAGATCGCCATAATGTAGGTACATTTTATATACACCTATCCCTCGCCTGATGTTAACCCAAATCCTCGCACCTCGGTGCATGAACGAAGACAACGGTTATCTCAAACCATCAGGTCGACTTGTATCATCAGACAATCCCTACTAATATTATAAATGTGAATATGAGTTTGTTTATTACGTTTTCACGCAACAACTACTTAACCGATCATCATGAAACTTTGTACACATATTTTTGGAGGTACTAGAAGTAACATAGGATATTTTTTTATTAAAAAAATATTATTTATTACTATAGTTTCAGCTGTTTGGAATCATATTGGTTCATTTCTATTGAAATGATCTCTGATACTTATTTAATGACTTAAATGTGAGCGAAGCCGCGGGTAAAGGCTAGTTATATTATAAATAAGTCGAGGGTCAACAACTAACATGACTTGAGATCCATTAGAAAACAGGTTTTGCAAATATCGACATGACTTCCGAAAATATCATCATGATATTGATGGATATGGAATCAATAACATGTCTTCAAGATCAATCTGAAGCCGGTATAGTGAGAGCGTATGTTTTGTTAAATCAATTAATCTTTACTTAGAAATACTATAGTTAAATACTATAGTTATATATTTCAACTTATTGCCAATACAAATTATTTATTACTAGCTTTTACCCGCGGCTTCGCTCGCATTTAAGTCATTAAATAAGTATCAGTAAGATCTAAAATTATAAAGTGGCATCTAACCACAAAAATGACATCTAACCTCAAAAATTCAAATAGTTTTATACTGCATACATAAAAATGACAAATCCAAACAGTTGAAACTATAGTCAATTGGAAACTATTGTAAAAATATATATTTTTTTTTAATAAAAATATCCTACCTATGTTACTTCTAGTACCTCCAAAAATGCTTGTACAAAGTTTCATGATGATCGGTTAAGTAGTTGTTGCGTGAAAACGTAACAAACTCACATTCACATTTATAATATTAGTAGGGATAGGGGATGTGTTATAAATAAATAAATAAATAATTTATTGAAAAAAAAATGCATAGTTTACGAAAAAGGACATAGAGACAAACATTCATTTTTATATATATATAGTGATTGTCTTAAAGTAACTTTGTAAGTAGGCTTAATAAATACATTTTCCATACATCACATAGTACAGTAGGAAAGGTGACCTTGGGTTTTTAAATAGAAAATTTAATAATTCAACTACCGTATAGAAACAAAAAAAAAACTACATATAAAAACAAGGGAGTTTTGTCTTCGTAAGGAGACGGGAAATGAATCCGCGTCTTTCAGGGCCACCTGCCATCTGTTGCGCAAAGAATACTATAGGTCCACTAATCGTAACCGGAATTGAACAATGGAGAGGTTTTATTTTCCGCGTGTGATTGTATTTAGATGTGAAGCCATGATTAGTTGATTACAAAACCTAATTATAAACGCTAATAACCTAGTATTCAAATAAATGTCTAGAATAATTGATGTCATTCAGAATCTAACTATGTTCACCCTGTATTCTCGAGTATTTACAATCGCGATTTTTGTTGTTCTATAAATCTACAATAACAATAGTTATATAAGAATTAATACATCTTCAATTTTCTGAATAGATAATTTTGTTTTTTAAAACAATTAATGTTATACCATTTAAGAATAATTCGATACATTTTTATAGCATAAAAACTTGTAAATTAGTTTTGGTACCAGTGTGGTGTGTCTCATCGTGTGTTCATCTAATTTCAATTTTGGTAGACTCCTTTTTTGGGTTATTTATTTTATGCACAGGCTATGATTGACGAGTTTCTTGCGGTCCTTGTTCTAGGCGTACGCCTTGCCGAAGCCATTGCTAATTTGAAGCTCGCCTTTAGTGCCTATTCTAAAACATTATTTTCATTTTACTTTTTAAGAATTTTAGGGAAATATTAAAAAGCAGAGATATGTTATTTATTTATGGTTTTTTTATTGTCAATTTTAATAGAATTCAGTAATCAAAGAGATTTTTAAAATTCGAACGCTTTTAAACGATCGCTTTTAAATTAAGAAACAAAACAGTTTGAATTAAGAAACAAACAAAATAGATTGGATCGTTATCGTCACTTTACAGAATAGCGTTTCAGTGACAGGTATATGGCGTCAATGTCATTACAAGGTCGTAACAACTGTCACTAATTGATGTATACAGGCAATTTGTTTTGAATTCGCTTGTTATTTCAAACGACATGTTAGATGCTAATCTATGTTTTATTTTTCTTTCCTAGGTTCTAAAACTATATCTATCTCTTTTCATTGTGCCCTTAGTTATAGATCTCCGTCTCTTTTATTCATTGTTTCTCTCATACACGAGTAACAAGATACGGACTACATTAAAAAGACGGGAGCGGTCTTTTGACCAATAATTCCACATTTATGAATATTAGAACAGTTTTGTAATTGTACAAAAGCATATTATACGCTTTGTAGTCAATTGACCCATTTTTCTAAGCGAACGGACTTACCCGTCTTTCGATTATCAAAGAAATACTCACATTATTCATAAAACATTTACTTCTAAACAGGAATCTGTAAATAAAGAAAACACAATATTATAAAAAAATCTCAAGTTATAAAAATTTACATTTAAAAAAAAACAAGCATGACTACGGCCTATGTACAACCGACCTAGCCGTAATACGTTAATCCCGTATATTGAGCAAAAGAAGTTACAGTTCTTGTTATAATATACATTTTTATAGAAATATACGATGCGTGTTACATTTGGAACAGCGCCATCTATGTGCAAGTAGAGGCATTACGAGATAAATAACTACTAATATTATAAATGTGATTGTGAGTTTGTTTGTTACATTTTCACGCAACAACTACTTAACCGACCATCATGAAACTTTGTACACATATTTTTGGAGGTACCAGAAGTAACATTATTAAAAATATATATTTTTTGCTATAGTTTCCAACTGACTATAGTTTCAGCTGTTTGGAATCATATTGATTCATTTCTATTGCAATGATCTCTGATACTTATTTAATGACTTAAACGCGAGCGAAGCCGCGGGTAAAAGCTAGTATGATATAAAATAAAGGACATGAATCCTTTGAGTTATTTACGTATTATAATAATTATAATAAAAAGCAGGATTTGTATGTATGTTTGTCTGTAGTTTAAGAATGAATTAGCCAAATGATTGTCTAAAAAGATTGATAAAACCATAAATTATTTTTAAAATGCACGTATCGTACACAATATGTATAGAAAATTGGCTTCTAGTTTTACGTAACATAGAATTAGCCGCTGGTTTTTTAACCGTCCAATGATTATAACAATCGCAAATGAATAATTTATAAGTCAGACGTAAATTATTGCGTCAGGTTAAAACTAGAAACCAGAACATAGAGCACTGTGAAATTAATTCCATATAATAATTATTATCGCAGTAATAAGGAAGATATAACTTTAGGCTCTAGGACTGGTGATATATGTAAGCTATGATTAGAGCAGCCATTCTCAAAGTGTGTTCCGCGGAACCCTAGGGCTAAAATACTGCAAAAAATACCCACCAAAGGGAGATTATAAGGTTACATCTAAATATTACATTGCAATATGATTATTCATAAATACATATAAATCAGTTTTTTATAATTATATTAAGGCTTTTTCCTTCGCCAAAAAAGTTTGAGAACCGCTGGATTAGAGGGTAGTTATGTAAGGCTTTTTTTATATGTGACTACCCCATTGTCTAGTAGTCATTAACAAGGTCAGTATTCTAACATATTTTTGATTTTTAAGTTCATAATATTCTTTGTGCCTACCACTAGAGATAAATTTCCACAAGTCATTTCATATTTGCCTTGCAATTGTAGCTATTTTTTTATTTTATTTAAAGTTATTCAAGTGTGAAAATGTACAAAAACACCCATTTTCAGGTCCAATTCTTAAAAACAAAGTATACATAACAATCTTCAGGTAGATTAATAGATCAGCCTTGGATTAAGTTCTAAGTGACAAGGGTTTGACGGGACCCACTATATCTTAAGTTAAGAGCAATTTTAGGCACGCCAACGTAACTTCACGGATTCTAATAAGACAGGAGTAAACAGGCGGGTAATTGCGAATTGGATTTTTATATGTAATTCCACTTTATTTCGTTTTTTAAACTAATACTTTAAGTATGAAATATATGTGGACTTTTTTTTTAATTACTTGTTTTCACACACTACGTAGTACCAATAAGATTCATCTAAGATTTGACTTAGGTATTAAATTACCGATTTTGAATTACTAGGGTTCGAAGCAACTCATCTGTCGTACATTTTTCGCTATACTGCTTTGACGTAACCCGTAACTGGATCAAATAGTTCATGTTAACAAAATTATTTATTGTTTTAATGATTTTAAAATAAAATAGTTTTTCTTTTTGTACAGAACTGTGTGTACTGAGTCGTCGAAAATCAGTAATCGCTGAGACTCGATTGTAATTGTTTCTAAAAATGTTTTTATTACAAACTTAATTTTTTTTTAACAAAAGTTAATTTGGACGGAGCACATTCGTCTCCTCAAGCCGGCATAGTGGAGTCGACTGTCTGTGGTAACAGTTGTCTATGCTCATGGACCGCACTCTAGCTTAACATCAGGCGGAGTGTGGTCATATGCTGGGCTAATATAAAAAAAAACATAAAATGACAATCGATTCTCAACTTAAATTCAATTCATTATTAGAAACTTCATACTGGTATCTCTGAATAAGAACCTAAAAATAATAACCGTGTATGCGCTTTGTAAACATCAGTAAAAATTATGCATCACATTGTATTTTTGAACAATGAGTAACAAAAGTTATATACCTCTATATTTTTCATAAAACATTCATTGTTCATTAAAATATTTTTATTAAACATGAATGAATATTAAGACAATGATATAAGCTTCCTATATAACTATAACACATCAAATGAGTACCCACACACACAGACACACACACACACACACACACACACACACACACACACACACACACACACACATAATATACATACCTACATTTACACGTCTTATCGTACAATGGAGTGACCATAATGTTGCATTATTTTAATTATTAACGCTAGTCTTAGAATCATTAGTTTGAAATCTCAATAGAACAGCCATTCTCAAAGTGTGTTCCGCGAAACCCTAGGGCTAAAATACTGCAAAAAATACCTACCAAAGGGAGATTATAAGGTTACATCTAAATATTCCAACTAAATTGCAATATGATTATTCATAAATACTTATAAATTAGTTTTTTATAATTATATTAAGGCTTTTTCCTTCGCCAAAAAAGTTTGAGAACCGCTGCAATAGATAACAGTCGACGAAATTATAACACCATATATAATAACTGCAAAAACCTTGTAAATTTAATCTATATATATATATAACTCAAATGACTGACTGACTGACTGACTTAGTGATCTATCAACGCACAGCCCAAACCACTGGACGGATCGGGACTGAAATTTGGCATGCATTAGATGTTATGACGTAGGCATCCGCTAAATTATATTTTGATCAATTCCCCCTACGTCTGCGTAAAATAATGAAAGTTTGTATAAATCTTATTAGATTTTCGACTGATTGAACTGAAATTAAAAACTGACAGATATGTGGTTAATAACTGGAGCAAGTTTTCAATTATGACCCACGACAGGAATGGTGATAACTACTTAACACACGTTAAACAAAAGTAAAGCCACAAACTAAACCTAATTAATAATAATACTATACCTATAAAATTTCAATGCACGACCTCTGACGAGTAACTTGTGTCTTTTTAATAACACCTCCAAGTGCCTGACGAATATAATTCGGACCAATTTTTTCTATATATTTTAAACTGAACTAACGAATAAATAACCAATTTAAACACATAATTAATAAAAGAATTGATTTATAAATCGTGTCCGTTTTTACTAAACGCCTGGTAACCCTACCAAAACCAACTTTTGTGCGGTCATCGAAGCAAAAACTAAACTATTAGCATATATAATTACAAGCAATATACACCTATATTACTGGACAATAAAGACTAGTATTCCAAGACAAATTAATATCTTTGTTACGCATTCATAAACGTGATTATGTAATAAAATTGAATTTTAATTATTATTATTTCATTATAACACTAAAGGACAAGCAGTTGTATAATCCTATTTGTTTTACTAATATAAATGTGAATGTGAGTTTGTTTGTTACGTTTTCACGCAACAACTATTCAACCGATCATCATGAAACTTTGTACGCATATTTTTGGAGGTACTACAAGTAACATAGGATACTTTTTATTATTAAAAAATAATTATTTTTTATTATAGTTGTTGGCGATCGCGACTTCCTTTTGATTTTTATAAATTATATTAAGTTTTATGAAAAATACGACGGTCAATGTCAAGCAGTCCTAATAAAAACTGAAAAGCAAAAAGTGGATTTTTCTTTTGCACGGACTCAAAAAATATATTGCGAAATAGCAGCAATAATAGTTTCCAATTGACTATAGTTTGTATGATCTCTGATACTTATTTAATGACTTAAACGCGAGCAAAGCCGCCTACTTCGAGTACTTCCAGGGACCAACGGTTAAGAACCACTGCTTTTAGCGAGTAAACAGTCAAAACGGTCTATATGCCATGTCCCACCTTAGTCTTTCTAAAATTCTAATGCCCCCCTTATGTAACCAAACACCCAGTTGATATTTTAGTCTCGTCAAGCGAAATTATACCTAATAGTTATTTACCGCAATTATTTAAGAATTTGCTTTTTTCGTTAAATTTAACACCGAAATCTAGTATTGCATTTAAATGGCCCGCAGCGAAAGGGTTAAACTCGTGTCGAGTCCATTTTCCAATTGTTCCCCTATGCGGTGTGGGCCCCACTTTGGGAAACACTGGTCTAAGTCATTAGTTTTCTCTTCCTCGTACTTAAATTTGTGGACGAGACGTCATATCAGGAGGAGCGCTAGTGAAAGACTAAACCGCATTAGTTCACTGGACTTATATGCGTGTATTTTCAGTAGATAATATTTGCGTATCTGTTAAGTGTATATAAAAGGGTTTGTAATAACAAAACAATGTCAGTGTCGTGATTGTCATGCCCGATGTGTTGGCGCTCATCCAAAGCCATAATAGGCTCTGTCACGAGTCACTCATTGCCAGATACCAACCTTATTGAAGGTTAATAAGATATGCTATTGATTCTTTATTATTATTACTTCTGTGGCGCAGTTGTTTGGAAAGATCCTTGATTAGTTTTAATACGACATCAGTGGGCTTATCACGAATTTAGTCTGGCTTTCGAATCGAGCTGTCACAAGTAAAACGGGATCATGAATTTTTACTAACGACTAACGAGCACCAGCAATCTATCAAATGAACGAAAGATCGAGACGTTCGAAAATTAACAAAAAGTATCTAAAATATTGTAGTTCCAAATCCGCACGCGGTGGCGCTGCTCAAATTTCCATACAAATCGCTTGAAGCGAACTCGGTTCGAAAGCCAGACTAAAATTTGTGATAATATTATAGTTGCAAAGTAGTATTTTAACACTAGATTTATCAGACCAGTCAAAATGACTGGTCTTGCAAGATCAAATTAAAATTCCTACTGCGTGTAACATTTTCTTTAATTCTTCTAATCTTCTTTAATCTATAACAGAAGAATTAGTTTTATGAACTTTATATTATTTTATATATATTTGTAACAAATATATACTTTTTTTGGTTTTGGTAGAAATAGGTATATTTAAGCTGGTGTGGCGGTCGATTCAACAAGCCGAAAATACTTATTTAAGAAGATTTGAGGTTTTGACGTTTAGTCTGTCAGTGTCATCTTTCTTGTTTCTTCTTGTCTTTTGATTGCCACAATGCATTGTGATAATTATATTTTAATCCGTAAAAATCCGCAATATTATTTCACATCAGTATCTCTAAACTGGTAAATCTAGTGTTAAATTACCAAAGTCGTATTTACGAATAACTTCAGATAACAATGGTAACGTTACTTATAAATAACTGTTTGATCGCAAAATAAATTTACAAAAATAATGTAATTTATTATGAGTTAACTTTTGTTTGTTTGCTTAGAAGAATATCGTAATTATTCATAATTAAAATCAGGTAATTATTTCGCATTAACAAAACACAAACAAACAGGAAATTTAATGGCGTGCTAATGAAAAATTTGTTAATTTTTATAGATACTTATTAAATGCAGATTTATGTATTTAATTACCTTAATCGCCTAAATTAATTAATGATTACTTTATGGGCCACGTATTTTCCTATATCGTAAATAATGTTAGCCTGTTCCAGAGGCGGCTCGTCCCAAAGAGCGCTGGTGCAGTGCACTCCCACGAAAATTACAGAACTTATATTACAGCGGCGTAGATATAGGTAATATAATATACTATTGTATAGGCATAGTAGAATAGAATGAATGTAATGTAAGGATAGTATGAATTACTTCTGTAATTTTCGTGGGAGTGCACTGCACCAGCGCTCTTTAGGACGAGCCGCCTCTGGCCTGTTCAATGTAGTTTAAACAAACACCTCTTTTATGTATTTGATGGTTTTTAAACAAGATTTATAATAATAATAATTAAATAGTTTAAAAAACTAAAAGAACACGCGCGCTAGCTTTATCTCTTTTACTCCACTACACAGGATCTATAAAAGAATTTATAAATCCTGGTGGTCCTAATAAGGATAATGGGAAACTGTTATTAAATTATTGCATTGTCATCGATCCTTAATACGTATGCAAAGATTCAAATTAGACTTCTGGAAATTGGTGAAAATTATGCTCAAAGATTCCGTTACATACATACATACAACCCAAGCTAATAAAAGCGTGTTAAAAAAAACCGTAAACGTAAATTTAAAACTATTTCAAATTAGGATCGAAGTCAGATCAAAGACAATTAACTTCACCGAAATAAGCAATACAATGGTCCATTACATACGAATTAGTCTAGCTCTAGGTCATGGATAGAGAGAAGCTTCCATGTGGTCATGAATACCTAATCGATTTGAGCAAAAAGAGGTTTATTCTTGTATTCGATCCGATACACAATCTAATCTCTAAATATATATAACTCAAAGGTGACTGACTGACATAGTGATCTATCAACGCACAGCCCAAACCACTGGACGGATCGGGCTGAAATTTGGCATGCAGGTAGATGTTATGACGTAGGCATCCGCTAAGAAAGGATTTTGATCAATTCTACCCCCAAGGGGATAAAATAGGGGATGAAAGTTTGTATAAATCTTATTAGATTTATTTTATTCATTATGACGCAGACGTAGTTGCGGGCAACAGCTAGTGTTTAATAATTTAAAAATTTATATAAAACAAAACAAAGTTATAATTAAAATAATTATAATAAATAGTATCACAAAAAAATGTAAAAAATGCGAAATAAAATTCCTTACTAATATAAACGTGAGTGTGAGTTTGTTTGTTACGTTTTCACACAACAACTACTTAACCGATCATCATGAAACTTTGTACACATATGTTTGGAGGTACTAGAAGTAACATAGGATACTTTTTATTAAAAAAAGAATGATTGTCTACTATAGTTGTTGGCGATCGCAACCTCCTTTTGATTTTTATAAATTATATTAAGTTTTATAAAAAATACGACTGTCAATTTCAAGCAGTCCTAATAAAAACTGAAAAGCAAAAAGTGGATTTTTCTTTCGCACGGACTCATATATATAATATATTGCGAAATAGCAGCAATAATAGTTTTCAATTGACTATAGTTAGTATGATCTCTGATACTTATTTAATTACTGAAATGCGAGCGAAGCCGGGGGTAAAAGATAGTAAATAATAAATGAAATAGTTTATTCTGTATAAAAATTTTGTCACCTAAAATAGTAAGGGACCTTGTACTATATATTACCGGTTAAAATAAAATAGAACTATCAAAACAAATAAGAAAACCGTTAACGATTAAATCAAGAATATGCACCCAATAAAGATTAATGTCGAATGTTCTACTAAAACCGTCTGATTCTTGACAGAATATTTGAGTTAAGGAATTGAATTATGGGATTAGACTTTTGTGAGGAATTTAATTGAATCTCGTGCTTGAATACATTTAATAATCTCAGTTTCTACGTGTCAATAAGTTTGGAAATTATACATAATTTATATACAGTAATACCCCGCTTTACGCGGCCCCGTTATGCGCTGTATCACTATAACGCGAAATTCAAATTTCGCGCTCAATTGCCTCGCTTTACGCGAAAGAA
The DNA here is from genome assembly GCA_028551675.1 of Tineola bisselliella. Classification (NCBI taxonomy): domain Eukaryota; kingdom Metazoa; phylum Arthropoda; class Insecta; order Lepidoptera; family Tineidae; genus Tineola; species Tineola bisselliella. The sequence continues at coordinate 60,419 of JAPWLS010002209.1, forward strand.
TGCGTATATGGTCTTTCAAAAATTTTGGAAAAAGGTTTGGACTTATTGCAGAGTATAGACAATAATGATGACCGTGTGTCAAACAATTAAAAACAGTGTTGAGTGTTATGAACGTATTTTACAAGAACGTAAAAAAAACGCTACCCAAAAGACAATAGATGTATTTTTCCGTAAAAAATAATTAATAGTATGTATTGCATTAAATGTTCTTAGAATTAAAGTGAATGATTAAAATGATTCGTTTTTTTTTTTGTATTAAATTTTGACTATGTTTAATCATAAACCTCGATATACGCGAATTTCAGTTAACGTGATTTTTTACGGAACGTATCCTTCGCGTAAAGCGGGGCATTACTGTAATATAATTTCATTTCATTTTACACTCTGCTTCGTGTGTAAGGTTTAATAAGATACTATATGACCGGTTTCAAAAATTCTTACTCATTATTTCTTGTAAACGAATCTATTTTTTACAATTCTACAATAAATTTATTCGATTGTATTTAATATTTTGCAAGGACAAGTTATCCGGTCATTTTGACCGGTTAGTAGTTCTAGTGTTAATTAAGATAATTATAAAGTATTGTAACACTACGACAAATTTTAAAATGGCAACACTAGTATTCCGTTAGGGCAGGGGTCGGCAGACCGCGGCTCGCGAGCCGCATGCGGCTCTTGCCATAGGATTATCTGGCTCTTCTTACAATACAATAGTATATAATAAAGTTCATGTTGCGGCTCTCTGAAGGCATGAGAAAATCTACAAACTTGATATTCGGCTCATCTGGTTGATAAGTCTGCCGACCCCTGCGTTAGGGTAAGCGTGGTCGGCCATCTTGGTTGCTGGAGTTAAGTTGGTTTTCCGTTAGCAGTGCGTGTTTTAAGTGTTTAATTGTTTTATATTGTTTTGTACCCTGTTCACAATATTAACATGCTTCTTAATTTTTAATGTAATAAATAATTATTATCCAACAAAATAATTGTTTTACAGTATATAAATAAACATAACGTACATAGACTATATTATACTAGAATATTGACAACACCATCACAAGGCACTCAAACCCATTATATGTTTCTTCAATTCATATTTTTATTATTAGTTATATTAATCGGCTATTCATTATAGACCTGCGCTTCTTCCACCATAACACTTCTTTTTCCATAGCTAGTTCTAGCTCCCAGGATTTTTATCTGATCTTTATTTCGTGTGGTTCTAATAATAAATTATTAATCAAATTCTAATTCAATTAAAATTAAATTATTAAACTTGAATATCAATAACGAAGCTATAAATCGCGCAACCTACAGCTTCGCGTTCGAATCGCTTCATATACAAATCTTGTACTAGAAGCATCTATCTACTACCGCGACTACAGTGACTGTAAAACGAATTAAAACACTACAAAAATATATAGCGTATAAATTTATACCAGGGTGATCCACTAGAAAATTTACTGTGTTTTCGGTTCGTCAGAATCACCCGGTATAAATAGATCAGTCGTACATCCATCGAAAACAGACTACACTCAATGGGGCTTCCATTCAAAGCGCCTTATTGTACGTGAATAGGTCATCTAGTGCAGTCCTTCAAGTGTTATTAGGATAATTTGAGATGCAACTCGGCTTTTGTGGGCTAACTGTTTAGTTATATTCAGTGCAAATATGTTAGGGAGTTTGTAGCTGAGATTTTTTTTTAACACTAGATTTACCAGACCAGTCAAAATGACTGGTCTTGCAAAATCAAATTTAAATTCCTACTGCGTGTAACATTTTCTTTAATTCTTCTAATCTTCTTTAATCTATAACAGAAGAATTAGTGTTATGAACTTTATATTATTTTATATACATTCGTAACAAATCTCTTTTTTCTTGTTTTTGGTAGAAATTAGTAATTAAATAAGTGGTAAATCTAGTGTTAAAGATGATCTTTTCACGACAAAGGTTTAATAACAAGTGCTTATGTAACAATAAAAAATAATTTTTCAAAATAGGTACACTATATATACTATATTACACCGTTTTTATTCATTAATTTAAGCCATCAGGTGACTATCAAATAAAAAAATAATTTCAGGATTTTCAGAAAAAAAATTGCAATAAAACACATTTTTGGTAAACGTTTAACTGAATCATCTAATTTCAATATTTGTTTTGAATTTAAAAATTAATAGAGAATTAATAAATTATTGTGATTTTTTTTTTCATGAAAAAAAAAATCACAATGTTTTCTGAGATACTTAATACAACAACGTACAATCGCTCTCCTGTAAAATTGCGATCTCGTAGATTCTATTATGTTTATAACCAGAAGCGGCTCGTCCTAAAGAGCGCTGGTGCAGTGCACTCCCACGAAAATTACAGAAGTAATCTATATTTCTTCATAATACATACTATCCTTACATTACATTCATTCTATTCTACTGTGCCTATACAATAGTATATTATATTACCTATATCTACGCCGCTGTAATATAAGTTCTGTAATTTTCGTGGGAGTGCACTGCACCAGCGCTCTTTAGGACGAGCCGCCTCTGTTTATAGGAGACGACCATGTTAAAAAGACCATATAGTACTACCTCCACCTGCCTACCTGAAACAGAGCGTAGTAATACTAGTGGTTTCTCATATTATTTTGTAGGCTGATACCTGTGTGGTTGCACCGTGGCGTGGACCTGATGTAATTTTAATTCTTGTGAATTATGTGATTTATAAATTGTTATTTGCTTTTTTCCCTAAATTAAAAATGTTAATTATTTTATGTACAGCCTATGATTGACGAGTTTCTTGTAGTCTACTTCTCGTTATACGCCTTTCCGAAGTCATTGTAAAGTCTTCATTTCATTTCAGTGTAAAGGCGTGTGACGTTTATGACGTGGAATATGCGGCAACGAAAACAGTGAATTCCTCGAGCAACTTCCGCGCATATCCGTCGTTTATTGCGTGCAACATCGGCCACTTTATGTAACACGATCATTACACGACACGCATTCTGTATCAATGGTCTTCATATCAGCCAGTGACTTGCAAACAGCGACTTCCCGCCGCCCTTACGAAGTCACCGATCCACCTGCGTTTGCTGATACGTGGCTTCCACTCGAGAACATTTCTGCCCCATCGACTGTCGGCTCTACATACTACTTGTCCTGCCCACTGCCACTTTAGCTTATTATTCAGACTATATCAGTTACATTTATTTTTCTACGGATCTCCTCATTTCTGATTCGATCTCGCAGAGTAACGCCTAACATAGCTTTTAAAAGACCACGTCTCAGCACCGTATGTCATCACCGGTAATACACACTGTTAGACGACAAGACGTTTCTCATCTTTCCGAACGCAGCCCAGTTGGACCTTCCCAACTGGACGGTCTGTCCGAGGTATACATACTGCTCGACAACCTCGAGATTGAAGTTCCCAACTGTCATTGGAGTATATGACCTATGTCTTGTCCATGTTCATTTTGAGATCCACTTGTTTAGATTGAGTCATTATACATGAACAAATAAATGAGTTAACGTTATCGTTAAGTTACCGCATCAATATAGAGAATAGCGGTCACTTTTACTGATTCATAACTGAAGCGTAACAAGTGGAAATAGAGAACGAAAGTGGAGCACCCGGTCGCACGCGCACCGTGTTAACGTACAAGCAATATAATTTTTATTATTCATCGAAAGTTTTTATTATACACGTGACACAAAAAAGTGACTGTTGCTTTTATTCATTTCTCTAATTCCTCTTTCTCACACACACACACACACATGCACACACGCATGCACACACACACACTTTCTGATAAATAAACGACCAGTATAAATCTAAATATACATATATAACTCAAAGGTGACTGACTGACTGACATAGTGATCTATCAACGCACAGCCCAAACCACTGGACGGATCGGGCTGAAATTTGGCATGCAGGTAGATGTTATGACGTAGGCATCCGCTAAGAAAGGATTTTGATCAATTCTACCCCCAAGGGGATAAAATAGGGGATGAAAGTTTGTATAAATCTTATTAGATTTATTTCATTCATTATTACGCAGACGTAGTTGCGGGCAACAGCTAGTTCAAATATATATAGCATTATAAATGCAGTCTGATACTTATTTAATGACGTAATGCGAGCGAAGCCGCGGGTAAAAGCTAGTAGTTATATAAAAGTGTAGAATTATTTTAAAATTCGCGCGCAAACTGCAACCTTTGGTACAATTTCACCTAACCCAATTTCCCAATAGACTTAGCAAATAAACCGAAAAGGTGTCCGACATCTGTTTGTTTGCTTCTATTAACATGCCGTTACTTATAAACCAGACCGTTTCATTGCTCCGATTACGCAATCAACAAAAACAAACAAAGCATTGTTATTTTATTGTAGTCCGTCATGTGACCGTACTCCGTCTGATGTTATGTTGAATTGCGGTCGTTTGACCTTCGAGTAACCAATAAATACCAGTTAGTACAAGACGTCCACTGCTGGAGATAAGGTTTTTCTCATTGACAGATAGGAATTCTTCTTTGGAATTGTCGGACAGGTAGGAATCCTTAGATGATAGATAGTAGGTCTCAGGTTACCTCTCTTGTGTTTTGTGCTTTCAGATGAGATTCGAGTTGGAGTACACTTATAAACTAGCTAAGTAACATAACATAAGGGTAACATAAGGCTATACTTACTAAACGAAGGTAGTTTTGTATGAAAACGTTGAAAAAAAAAAACCGACAATTACCTGAAAATAAAAAAAACTCATTAATATTATGTTTTTCTTCATTCACAACAACCGGAATATCACAATGGGTTTTTCCCTAATTACGAATCGATCTGTTTTTACAATATTTATTTATACAATTACCTTCAAAAAAACAGTACGATTAATACAATATAAAAAAAAAAACATTCGAATAAGAATCTCATTTAATTGAAAAACTTTATGTACTAGTTGACCAACCTTTAGGACAATCAAAGCTGGTTAAAGGAATCTGAGGAAAGATAGTAATATGCGTTTAAATTGCCTAAATGCAATAATGCATAACTTAATCAAGACTGCATCTAACAAAGGTGTCTTGCGCAACGAGTCGCCCGACTGGTTTACTGATCGATCTCACCTTTAGACACAACATTGAATTTAATTATGAGGTCAATGTTCTAAGACACAAAGATTATAATCCTGTCAAACTAGTTCAAAATCTCGACTATTTCTGTCATATGACGTTACAATATTTTGAAAACAAATGCTCAACACGAATCGTGAACGAAATAGAACTAAATTCGATATTTAAATTACAAATTTTTGTTGGTTATATTTGCACAAAATATTTGAAAATAGAATGCAATATCGAATGAACGATTACACGATATGATATTTCTGACCAATGACGTCACAGTGAATCGAAAACAAATGCAAAAGACAAAAGAAAAAAGCAAAACAATTACGTTTGAAATTAAAATGATCTATATTGACAGTTATTGTGGAGATTGACAAGAAGAAACAAAACTCAGACTTAAGACTATTTTTGACATCACAAACTCCAAGTAAAGCCTTCCAACTCCCTTAAAGCCTTATACACATGTCACACAAAAGTAACAGTTGCAAAAGTATTGTGTATATGGATGTGACGAAGTTCATAAGAATCGTTTATACGACACGTCAACGTAGTGGCATGACATGCCAAGAATCCGTCCTCCGGCCGAGTCATGCCATTTCAGAGTTTTGAGAACGCATTTAGGTATGTAGCTGGCCGATCATTTATTATATCAAAAAAAAACAAAAATAAAGGATTGTTATTTTTAACTAATTTCTCATAAATTAATTTAAAAAAGACACGGCTGCCGACCTCCTTCCAAAATTCAAGATGGCAGCAATATGCAAATAGCAATATATGTACGTTTATTAATTACTAGCTGTTGCCAGCGACCTCGTTCGCATAGTAATGAAGATAAAAAGTACTATGAAGTTTAAATTTTAACATGTAAAAGCAGTTATTGTGACATAACTGTAATAATTAGACATATAGCATCGCTGACTTTTTTGTAGATATTGATGTCCTCAATAAAACTGTAGTACATCACTTTGCTCTATTGTCAATAATTTCCGCAGCGTACGCAATATTATGATATTTTTTTGTATTTTTTTCACATTTTGAGTTACATTATTGTAATTTTTATCCGAGTTTTTGTAAATATTCTATAGCCTATGTTCATCAGGGATAATGTACGATTCTAATGGTAAAAGAATTTTTCAAATCGGTTCAGTAATTTCGGAGCCTATTCAATACATACAAACAAACAATGAAATGTTTCCTCTTTATTATATTAGTATAGATGTCCAGCCAACACCTTACAATAAGGCAACCTCATTCTAAAAGTGGGGGATGGTGGATATCAGAGGCGCTGTCATGGGGGGTAGCAGGGTGAAGGAACAAGCAATAAATCACCTGTCGCGTTATGAGAATTTTTGATAACAAATTCCGACGCAGTTTTGAAATTTGTGATGTGGTGTTATCATCCCCTATCAATATGGACAATTAGTTGATATAAGGTTCTATAATATTCTAATCATTTAAGGAAACGTAGTCTAATGATGAGCAAGTGCACGCCTTTAATGCCTATGCCAGCCATCGCAAAGTGGTGTTCCGCGGAACCCTAGGGCTAAAATACTGCAAAAAATACCTACCAAAGGGAGATTATAAGGTTACATCTAAATATTCCAACTAAATATTACATTGCAATATAATTATTCATAAATACATATAAATCAGTTTTTTATAATTATATTAAGGCTTTTTCCTTCGCCAAAAAAGTTTGAGAACCACTGGCCTATGCTAATAAACGATTTTCATTTTATATAACTTTATACACATATATCCTGAGTTATAGATATATAATCAACATAAAATAAACCTGCATCTTTGATATAATAATAATAATACTTTATTTAAATATTAAAGTTTATACATAAAGGATTCACCGGTGGTTCCCAAACTGTCCTATGGGACCAATCAACAATCCGATTAACTATACATAATAGGTAAGTCCCGACTGTAAAGGCGCCTAAACGTTGAAAATTTACTATTATACTGTATTTTTAACTGATTTTTTTTTTATTGATTGGACGACAGGTTAGATAGAATAATTACGAATAAAACTTGTAACAGAAATCGTCAGACTACAACTTAAAATCACAATAGAAATAGGAATTGAATATTGTGACAATCAAAAGGACTTTAAGGGCATTGTTATATCATAAAACGAGGCATATTACTCAAGATAGGACGCATCCTGTCGCACTAAACTGACGTTGTGCGTTTCCATTGTCGAAATACGATACGGATTTTTTTATAAATAAAAGTTTTAGACTATCATTTATAGTGTTAATTGTAGAGCAAATATGAGGGGAAAACGTAATAACAAAACTAGGCACTAGAAATTCAGAAAGTGGTATCTGCTTAACTCTATAAAATTAAATTAAGTTAAATAATTTTTTATTACCAAAATTTTATGAAACATTTAAAATTAGAACATTCGAAATTCAAATATAATAAATAAAAATATCAAAATCGTTTCTAGTGTAACAATGGAAACAAAGTCAAGTAACATATGTTCAGTACACGTGAGGCAGCGAGTGGTTGAGTGTATCTTCAAATGTTAGGAATATGTAATACTGTTCAACATGTGTTAGCCATTATTCTGTTACATGTACATTAATAATAGTAAATAAGTATATACAGTCCTAACTCCAAGCTACACTACCTTGGAGCTATATAAACCACAAATATATTGTTTCACACAATAATGTAAATAACAAATTCCAACTAACGTCCTCAACTAAAATTTCCACATTTAACGCTAATCTTAGGATCTTAAAGGCCGATCATCATTGGGCCCCTTTCAAGCGGGCCAGGCAGGCAAATCCGTGGAATTTGTCCCCCTGACACGGGCCAAATTATAACTCGAGGCACGTCCTCTGCTAATCCTTTAAGTGCCTCCAAGTAAAATATAAATACAGTAGGAAAATCCTCCGTGCCTCTTATTCTAAACATTTTTCTATTATATTTTAAATTAAGGAAATTTTTCATTATCCTAACATTAATTTCGTCTTACAAGTATACTATCATCTCTACCCTACCCTAGGGTTGTATATCGAATTTAATATTTACTCCAGCCATTCTCAAAGTGTGTTCCGTGGAACCCTAGGGCTAAAATACTGCAAAAAATACCTACCAAAGGGAGATTATAAGGTTACATTTAAATATTTCAACTAAATATTACGTAATATTACATGGCAATATGATTATTCATAAATACATATAAATCAGTTTTTTATAATTATATTAAGGCTTTTTCCTTTGCCAAAAAAGTTTGAGAACCGCTGTGCTAGGCTATTAATAAAAAAGGCATTTGAAATTAAATTAAAAGTGTATAAGACTCAATATAAATAAGCAGGCATAGTGGGGTGTATGTATGTACATTCAAGTCAGCTGTATTTGCCAACGTTTCCATGACAAAGTGTAGCCATTCAAGTATTTCCAGGAATTGTTTACAAGCTAAATGAGTCTAGCTTTTGTTTGTCTCGCTTCCCCGTAGAGTATCCCGGACAAAAGCCTTCCTCCAGCCATTGTTATTAATCTAAGAATAGAATATTGGACTATTACACAACAATTTATATAGCGATGAGTTATTTACCCTTTTATTTGTTGTTTGAGTGTACGTACGTACAGTCGCTATCAAAATTAGTAAATGTAAGTTTTTTTAACCCTCCATCGGGCGCGGCCGATCTCACAGACACAGCAATTATAGGTTCTATGAATTCTTTTAGTGTTTCAATTTTAAAAATTCTATTACTTTTAAAAAAAAATTATTTCTAAACATTCCATTAAAAAAGATTGATTTTGATTTTCTTATTAGATTTAATCATCAATTTTCTCAATGAGCCCGTCAAGCACACCGCGCCCGATCCAAGGAGTTTTTGAGGGGCGCCCGACGAAGGGTTAAAACCTAGACTTCAACGTAATAGAGGCGTAACGTATATCTCCTAAAAATTAACCTTTTGATTGCAATGAACCTAAAGTGGAAAAGATAGTTTCCAAATAAAATCTATAGAACGGATAGAGAATTGAAACGTAGTAAGGTTTTGTTTTAATTTACCGCAATAATGGCTTATCTAGGAGGGCAGGCTCGCTTTTGTGTGCTCTTCTTTGTCGTGGCATTAATCCCATAATGATTGATAGGGTGGCTAACCTACATACATATACATATATATATCGCTAGGTACCTACTATAATATTACATAGTTGTATCTACACAATAGCAATTTTACAGGACACCAATTTAAAGTTGTTATTCTTCATAGCTTGTTTACATAGATGTTAAGTATCTCGAAGTCACTGAAATTGTTTTTATTGATAGTCCAGCATATGACCACACAAATACTGTTGCAGGCGGACATCTGTCTGTGGTAACAGTTGTCTGTGCTCATGGACCGCACTCTAGCTTAACATCAGGCGGAGTGTGGTCATATGCTGGGCTATCAATAAAATAATAATAATAAAAACAGTATTACACTTAATTAATCGCAATAGCATTTTTTTGTTAATTTAAAATCAAGGTTTAAAGTGATTTCACATTTTAAAGGATGAATTAATAGTTTATATCCACTTTTCAACGCAATACTGAAGAAATTTAGAGTTTTGTAACGACACTGTTGGCCGACTTTCTGCCCCCCCAATTATCATTTGTTAACGTTAATTAATTTATAATTCCTTTTAGAGTTTTTAACAATATTTCGCTCGCATTTAAGTCATTAAATAAGTATTAGAGATCATTTCAATAGAAATGAATCAATATGATTCCAAACAGCTGAAACTACAGTCAGTTGGAAACTATAGTAAAAAATAATATTTTTTTAAAATAACAACTGTCCTATGTTACTTCTAGTACCTCCAAAAATATGTGTACAAAATTTCATAATGGTCGGTTAAGTAGTTGTTGCGTGAAAACGTAACAAACAAACTCACATTCACATTTATAATATTAGTAGGGATTTTTAAATAGTTTTTGTCTTTTCGAGAGGTTTGCAGCCATCGTTATTCGCAAACATGATTTTATAATAGACGATCGCTACAAATAAACGAGACAGTAAACCGTATAAAATATTAAAAAATAATTCCATTGTATACTTTTATATATTTTATTTTATTACAAAGTATATAATAAAATTGCTGTAAAACCTTGAACATATATATGTATATAAGACGACAGTTCAAGGCTTTATAATACGAAATCGACTCACAAATAAAAAAATTAATGACAATAATGATATACTTTGCAATTCCTCAATTCAGATTGAATATGCTTTTGGGATATTAATTTCGATTGTTATTTGTTTTATGTAAAGTTTGTATGTAGTTTTTAATTATGAAATTTGATGGGTATTAAAATTTTGTAGTATCTTATTGGATTCTTGACAGAATACTCGACATTGGCAGAATTTTTTTAAATAGATATCTGAAGCCATTAATAAAAGAAGATTAGATCTGACAATGGCATATGTGCAATGTGCATCTAATAATTGATGCAATGAATTGCAATATTGCTAGTTTAACATTTAAACTTGCATACAATGTATAATGTGAATGAACTTTGTTTTTGTTTGTGATAATTTATTGCATATTATTATATGTAATTTGACGAATTCTTTAGAGCATAGGTTCTCAAACTTTTTTTGGCGAAGGAAAAAGCCTTAATATAATTATAAAAAACTGATTTATATTGCAATTTAATATTACGTAATATTTAGTTGGAATATTTAGATGTAACCTTATAATCTCCCTTTGGTAGGTATTTTTTGCAGTATTTTAGCCCTAGGGTTCATAAATTTAAAAAATACTAATTGGGGTAAGCAGAAATCTAAGTTATACTTAGCAAAAAGATTTTATTTCTTTAAGAAATTATACAAATAAAACGAACACGAATTATTGTAATATAAAGTTCTTTTTCTATTTCTAAACATATTTTACTTAATTAAAATAAAAATTAATTTAAATTAATTAATGATCGCGAATAAGCTATTATTAAACATTTAATTTTTTTATTTTTTTAATAGTAATTTGTCTCCAATAGAGCGCTTTTACTCTTCAAAATATGAATGAAATAAATTATTACAATCAATTTGATTTAGCTGCTGTATACTGTCATTGTCCACTTACATACTAATGTCATAACAATATATATTAATCTACTATGATGTAGAAGAATAGCTGCTGTATAGGGGCATTGTCATCCTATTATATACCTACGGGTAAACATAAAATGGTATTGGTTATGTCCAAGCTTTATTATCTATAAGATATTTATCTAACGTTTCTAAATATATTTAGACATATATGTTTAACATATATATTTATTTATTGTTACGTGACATGCTAATAAAAACCTATGACAAAATTCACACCAAAATACAGCATTTAACGCCAAACGACAGACTATAGAGTCATTCCTCGACGTCTACTCATTAACCTAAATATGCGTCCTTTTGTTCCGGACTGTTCTTTTCTGCAACACATCCCGTGGGCTCCAATTACTCACACAAAACATTACAAACTGACACAAAATTTAAGACGTCTCGTACTTTGAACTGTGATCATTTAGTCATTACTTGAGTGTAAGACAGACGCTTAAACTGCATTTTATTTGCATCCGTTTTATGCAGTAATAATTATTTATAACGAGAAACAATTGATTTTGCATAAAATATCCAGTTTTGGGGGGCTACTTCGGACGAAAATACGGGCGTTTCCTACTCAGTGTTTACCGTTTACTTTACTGACGTTTGGCAGGACTTTTTACAGCCTTATATATCAAAATTCACGTAACCTACAAAGGTGAAGACCGTATCACGAAACTTTCAGACATCAATTTATATTTTTTATCTATTATTTATATATTAATAAGTAACGATTGAAACGCTTTCTTATAAATGCGTGTAACAGAACGTAGTGACAGTTAGGTGACAGTAGACAGTTGTAACGGATTATTATCATTGGTCAAAAATAACGCCAACAATGGTTCAACCAATCATTTGAAATTTTGAACTCTACTCAGTGAATGTATATTTAATTACAGAGTTTTACACTAATATATTATTTCCTTGGATAACAACAGTTAAAGTAGATATAAAAAAAATTATAAGACTAATTATAATAATAAAAAAATGATCAATGTCAATCATAATCTCTTTACGACGATTACAATAAAAAAATCGAAGTATTAATTCTCTAATGCAGCCATTCTCAAAGTTGTGTTCCGCCCTAGGGCTAAAATACTGCAAAAAATACCAACCAAAGGGAGATTATAAAGCTACATCTAAATATTCCAACTAAATATTACGTAATATTACATTCATAAATACATATAAATCAGTTTTTTATAATTATATTAAGGCTTTTTCCTTCGCCAAAAAAGTTTGAAAACCGCTGCTCTAAAGGTTAAAAAAACAATTATACTATATATTGGTACGGACCGTCAATTGAGAGATTAGTACGAGCTTCCCCGACTTGAAAATACGACTTAAAAATAAATTTAATTTGTACCTAAAAAGTATATAGCTTATCCTAAAACCTAGATAATATATAAATGAACAAATTATTTACTTAAAAATCAATGCCCAATTAACTACGACTACATATAGTCAGTGGCGGCCTTAGGGGGTGGCGAACGGGGCAATCGCCCTGGGCCTCGCTCTTGCAGGGGCCTCGTTTTTAAAAGTTTCAATGTAAAATATTTTAAAACTCAAATTTTATTTATTTGTATAACTTTAGCATTTCTCGTCAAATATGATAAATGCCTAAACCAAACAACCAGATCTACTTTCGCACGCATACTTTTCAAGAAGAACAAAGGGCCTCGCAAAGACCTGCTGCCCGGGGCCTCGCAATGGCTAAGGCCGCCACTGCATATAGTACATATGCTCTCCTTATAATACGTTCAAATAATGTTATCAGAAAACGTAAACAAACTAAATACCAAACATTAATAACATATCTTTAAACAATAGCATTATAATCAGGTACTATTACAACAGACAAGTGGGGTCAAAGGTTTTCAATAATTATCAAATTAAAAACGAAGAAACAACATATATTTAATTACCGAAAATAACATAATAGCCACCGTGGCCAAGTTGGCTTGTTAATATGTAAAAAGCTCGGCATATGACCAGTGTTATTTATTGTACAGTATATATTCTTCTAAACAGTTTTTAAAAAAACATCTCCACAAGCACTTCCTACATAAACAGAAGAACAAGATCCTCTGACATAATTATTTAGTATATTTTGCCAAATTATTTCTGTATTATTTTGTATTTATTATTATTATTTTATTATTCTGCACTATTTACAACATCACCGTTTACATCTCCCAAAGGTTAGCTAACAGGAAATGTCTAAAGGCATTAAGTTCGCCTTTTGTAATTTTGTTCAATAAAGAATTTATTATTATTTTTAGTTTCAGACACTAGATGGAGCCACCGTCGTTTAAGAACGTCCTTAGTTATAAGTAAATTCTGTTTAGATTGAAACCGTGCTAAATGTGCCTCAATGAAATAACAGATTTATTGAGAAAAACATGTTATAAAACCAGCGTCACACTTGCTAAGTATTATGTCAAGAAAAGTTGACATTTACCTCGAAAAATACAATGTTAAAGTGCCAATGTCGTATTTAATAAGTACAATGTCAACTAAGCTAGCAAATAGAGTAAAGACCGCTGCCCAATTAGGCACTGACACTGCACTCAACATACAACACTAGAACTACTATCTGGTCAATATGACCCGTTTCAAAAATTCTTCACAAGACTTTTATGTAAGACCTTACTCATTATTTTCTTAAACGATTCCACATTTTACAAGTCTACAACAAATTTATTGAATTATATTTAATACTTTGCAAGCATAAGTCATCCGGTCATTTTGACCAGTTGGTAAAAATAGGTCGTATGGACCGGCTGGTAGTTCTAGTGTTAAGAGTGGCGGATTATCCTTTAGCCATAAAGCCCTTACGAGTTTCAAGGAGGAGTTTAAAAACAATTATGCGGTTTACCATCGTTTCCGACATTTCAAAACTACATATAAATTGCTCTCTGGAAAATAACTCCCAAAATGGGATATACGATCCGTTTGTTAAATATTTACAGTTTTTTTGTTAATAACTTTACATTAGATAGCCGCCAAAGAGATTCCATCCACAGCTGTCAGGTCTTTATAGCAAAAACTTACTCGTCAACATTGTACCTTGAATTCTTTAAAACGTCATCTTTAATTCGCATTGTCCCTTTTGTTGAGGGTATTCCTAAAATGTATCAATAAACAATATAAACAAACACAACATAATGAAATTATTGATAAATTAAGTTTGGCAAGTGAGAATTTTTTTTTTGTTTATTTTGGGAAGGTAATAGGATAATGGGTTTTGGTATTGTTTAAATAGTGGTTAGGTTTAGTTCACAGATTGTTATGTAAGATATTTGTTTTTCTGTTGTAGTGCAATGTATTTGGTTTTGTTACTTTAAGAGAAGGGAGATGTTGAGGGTATTCCTAAAATGTATCAATAAACAATGTAAACAAACACAACACCTTTAGGCTCTTGCTCACAGTCATAATCTACGAGATTTCAGAAAGGCATATGACGAGAAGTAATCACAAGTAACTCTCCAATCATAGCCTCTACAATATAATGTTAGTATTAGTAGGTACATTCTTGCTTAGTTTTAAATTAAGCATCTTAAAATTAATGTAAATAAAGTCAGTACTTCTCGTTTTATAGTTCCAAATTCGCTCACAGTGGCGCTGCAAAAATATCCGTATAAAACCGCTCAAAACAGATTCATACTAATAGAATCCACTAGAAGTACTAAGTTGCGTCCATGGTTAGTTGGTTTAATGACAATGTCAACCAAGCTGGCAAATAAACAAAACCAATAAAAAATGTGTGAGTTTTTGTTAACGATATAAAGGTCAAAATAAAAACGTATTTTTTGTGGTCATCTTTTTTGTTTACTCTTTTTGTGAATTAAACCTGTATCGACTATGTATTTTAATATCAGAAAAAAGTATGTATATATTATAAGAAGGTTGCTTATTTAAAGTTCAATTGTTTTTTGACAAGTCCAAGTATTGCAATAAGAATGTAAGAGAACAGAAAAAATAGATAGTTAGGCCGCATAACGTCTTTTAAACTATTCTTACTTGAATTAATTTGCCGACCCAAATATAAAATTTTAATTGTATTGAATTATTTACATGCCATATACAATGTGCAAAATAGGTGATAATGCTAACATTGTTTTAACCCTTAGTAGCCTGATTTACGAAAGTTCACTTTGCCGCGCAAGTAATATGTCATAGATAAAATAAAACAATAATGACATTTGTTTTATTTTTTAATTTCGTTGGAAAGAATGTTATACAACAGTAAAATACGAACAGCCAACCTATAAAAAAAACTAATAGTAATGTGAACATTCGGTTTAAAAGATTGGTATCAAAATTGATACTCTAGGCTATTAAGGGTTAAGAAATATGTTACTAACCATATTTATGGCAAATAAATGAATTCATTAAATGTTAGAGCCCTGTTTGTGGACCCAATAAATAAATAAATAAATAAAAATAAAAAATTAAGTGGGCATAGTATTCTAGCTAATAAATGCAACCCCTTACAGAAGCGTGAGCTACATGTATGTATCTTTTACCAAGTAAAACTTTTCCTTTTAGGGGAGTGTGTATGATAAATTTTTAACATTCATATTATAAGGAGATGTTATCAATAATTGTGTCGAAAAATACGGCTGTTTATTTTTAAAAATACATAAAAAACACGGCCTATATACATGAATATATATACTAGCTTTTACCCGCGGCTTCGCACGCATTTAAGTCATTAAATAAGTATCAGAGATAATTTTAATAGAAATGAATCAATATGATTCCAAACAGCTGCAAACTATAGTAAAAAATAAATTATTTTTTTAATAAAAAGTATCCTATGTTACTTCAAGTACCTCCAAAAATATGTGTACAAAGTTTCATGATGATCGGTTGAGTAGTTGTTACGTGAAAATGTAACAAACAAACTCACAATCACATTTATAATATTAGTAGGGATATTTATAGACATTGACCCATACTAGAATATTCCGTGTTAGACCAAGAACAACATAAACATGTAATATAACACCCAGGACTGGAAAGAAAGGACTATAATTACTTCCGACGAGGAATCAAACGCGGGACCTTTGCTCTGAATATCAGCTCCAAGACAATTTATTACGACGAATGTTTCAAATCCAATTCGTAGTCGGAGATTTCGTAATGTGCGTCAGAGCCAGCATAGTGGAGATGGAAAAGACTTTTCATAATGTTAAGTACAAAAAATAATAGTAGTCCTTATTAATATTATAAATGTGAATGTGAGCTTGTTTGTTACGTTTTCATGCAACAACTACTCAACCGATCATCATGAAACTTTGTACACATATTTTTGAAGGTACTACAAGTAACATAGGATACTTTTTATTTAAAAAAATAATTATTTTTTGCTATAGTTTCCAACTGACTATAGTTAGTATGATCTCTGATACTTATTTAATGACTTAAATGCGAGCGAAGCCGCGGTTAAAAGATAGTAAAGTAATAAAAACTGTAAGTTAAGTAATCAAGTAAAAATAAAAACAGGAAGCGAACAGTTCCGATGTTTTTTATAAAGAGAGACTTTTTCATTATTATTTCAACTCTCGTCGTTCAGTTACGCTTTCCAACATAATATTGTTTATTGCCTTTTTTACAATACACAAAAAAAAACGACATTTTGATCTCTTAACTAAAACATAACAATTTAGATATATTATTTATTTATTTAAATGTCAAATAAATTGTTTTGCAAACAAACAACAAACGTATAAAAATGCGTTATTTGTTTTGTCTATTTTTGAACGTAATTAAAAACAAAACAATTCTACGTCTAAAAATTACGTAAAAACTTAATTTAAAAAATCATACCTTTTTTTCAATGATTAATTCGTTACTACAAAACACAGGTATGTACACAAACACTAGAAAGAAATAATCACAAATTCACTCGCGTCCCGTTTTTAGTGCGGGCTCACGCGCGACCTCCTCCGTGCTTGGCGGTTCATACCCGACTGAGCTCTGTAGCTTCGGTCGCGGCTCTCGTGACAATTTTCCCTAATTCGACTATTCGGAAAATTGTATTTATATTGCTTTTTTTTGTTTTGAAAATGTTTTTAAACTAGTTTTCCAAACAAATGACTGTAATAACCAAAATGAAATGTTTATTCGACACATATAATTAACTTATAAGACTTTTTTGGCGAAGGAAAAAGCCTTAATATAATTATAAAAAACTGATTTATATGTATTTATGAATAATCATATTGCAATGTAATATTTAGTTAGAATATTTAGATGTAACCTTATAATCTCCCTTTGGTAGGTATTTTTTGCAGTATTTTAGCCCTAGGGTTCCGCGGAACACACTTTGAGAATGGCTGTTTTATAGGTTAGGTATATAATGAATTTCCGATAATTATAACTAATATTAAAAATATTATCAAATTTTAAAATGAACTGAACAAACATATAATGGGTTTGAGTGCCTTGTGGTGGTGTTGTCAATATTCTAGTATAATAAGATATATTTAGTCTATGTACGTTATGTTTATTTATATTTTTTTATTTTAATTAAGTGAATTTATGTAATGTCTTAAACCATAAAGCTTAGGTTAGTTAATCTATTTTATTTTAAGTTAATTATAAATATTAAATGTATGAATTGATAACAGCTGTCAAATGAACCTAGTTGCTTCAAAATTAACTTTAAATCGATATAACGACAGGAATTTTTACTGGTGTATTTTCGTCTGCAGACATTTGTGTATGATAGCAATTGTTTTATACAAAAATTATGAGTTTAGGGAATTAGCAGTAACACGCTTTTGTACATTAACGGATCAGTGGTGATAATACCGCCCGGACACCAGACAAGCGTGCTCTATTTTCTAGTAATAATTGAATTTACAGCTTAAATCGGATATGCAGTGACACAATATGCGCCTACCCTGCGACGATTTTAAACCGATTAAGTGAAATCGTGTTAACATGTTTCGTTGGATTCTGTGATTTTTTTTATTCTTAGAAATTGATTACTATTTACGTTTAAATTTATCGTCGTTACAAATTCCTTTTTTTACAGTTTTTTAAGCTAGAGTGCAACCCCACTATGCGTGCCGACTTGTAGAGACGAGTGTACCTTACGCTCTACATTGAAACAATCGCTCTCATTTATACGCTTCAATGGACAGTGGACTTTATCTGGTAAGTAAATTACCAGTGATCGTAATAACTTGGTAATGACCCAGTAAAGGCTCACAATGCCCCGTTAAGGTGTAAAGCTGACAGACTATTGCGCCAACTGTGGTTTTTGTAATGTTTACAAGCCTTAAGTGTGTTTTATGTTTCATGTATATTTGTATTTTTATGAACGTACCACGTGACGTGGAATTTATGTCGGAAAGGTTTAAAACGGGAATTCAAATTGACTATGATTGACGAGTTTCTTGTGGTCTTCTTCTCGCCATTGTAGAGTCTGACGATGAGCAATGTTTAGTGCCTATGCTAATAAACTAATTTCATTTCATTTCATTGTTTCCTCTAAAAATTCAAATTTAGAATCCGTATTTAATACAACATACAGAAACATATATTACAAAAAAGGAAATAAAAAAAAGACGGTCCAAAATTGTGTTCTTAATTTGAATTCAATTAATTAACGTAAAATGAAGAAACCATGCTTTTGCAATCATATGAAGATTTCACTTGTTTTAAATTGTTCATCGGAAGTAACCGAGCGTGTTTATTCATTCAACCGTTGTTTCGGTACTGCTGTACACATAGAATATTAATTAAATAAACTAGAATTCAATTTACATTGATGTTTTTGATAAACATAGCAGGTTAGAATTATTATAAAAAGAAGCATTGTATATCGTATAAACAAATTATTTAATTATTTCTTAATAAAAGCTTCCACTATGCCTACCAGAGGCGGCTCGTCCTAAAGAGCGCTGGTGCAGTGCACTCCCACGAAAATTACAGAAGTAATCTATATTTCTTCATAATACATACTATCCTTACATTACATTCATTCTATTCTACTGTGCCTATACAATAGTATATTATATTACCTATATTTACGCCGCTCTAATATAAGTTCTGTAATTTTCGTGGGAATGCACTGCACCAGCGCTCTTTAGGACGAGCCGCCTCTGATGCCTACTTCTACTATATTTTTTTTCTGATATATTTTATTCATGTTATATCGTCTCCTTAACCCATTACTTCTCAAGCATCGAAAACATTGGAATTTTTTTGGTGAAATCTTTAAATTAAATACGTTAAGAAAAAATAATATGCCAAAAAAAAAATTTAAAAAATCTTTAACGCTGAGTCAGCCTGTCCTATAAAATATGACAATGGGGATAAAAATTATATTTTGTTTTTATTTTATATTATATATATTTGGTAGAAGTCTAAGAATCATTTTTATGTACTTTGAAGTTGGTTACTGTATATAAAATCGAAACATAATGCTTTTTTTGAGGCAACAAAAATGATCAATTTGAAAAAATTACATTAAAATTACTTAAATATTTTTCTCAGCGGAAAAAAAATTATTTCATCAGAAAAATAGTATAAAAATACGAATTTCATCAGAAACAATAAAAAATAAAACTTTTAATAGGTTAAAAAAAATTGAATATAGTGTCTTAAAAATAGGACAGTGGACTGTACCTACTTCGGCTTGTATCATTTCCTCCACTTGTCAACAATTGTCCCAGACAATATCTAATTCAGCGTCTAACCGCGTTAATAGGAAGATAGATGTTACGCAACTCGTAGATAAGGATGTCAATATAAAAATTATACAAACGCATAAATTCAACACACGAAATAAGGATCAGTGGGCTTATCATGAATTTAGTCTGGCTTTCGAATTGAGCTGTCACAAGTAAAACGGATCCGTTAGCAATCGGGATCATGAATTTTTACTAACGACTAACGAGCACCAGTAATCTATCAAATGAACGAAAGATCGAGACGTTCGAAAATTAACAAAAAGTATCTAAAATATTGTAGTTCCAAATCCGCACGCGGTGGCGCTGCTCAAATTTCCATACAAATCGCTTGAAGCGAACTCGGTTTGAAAGGCAGACTAGAATTCGTGATAAGCCCACAGATAAAAATCCTGGGAGCTAGAACTAGCTATGGAAAAAGAAGTGTTATGGTGGAAGGAGCGCAGGTCTATAATGAATAGCCGATTATTATAACTAATAATAAAAATATGAATTGAAGAAACATATAATGGGTCTGAGTGCCTTGTGATGGTGTTGTCAATATTCTAGTATACCATCAATCTGGATTTTCCATGTTGCGATATTCTTTCACCAAATTTATTTTCTTTAATAACTAGCTTTTACCCGCGGCGTCGCTCGCATTTAAGTCATTAAATAAGCATCAGAGATCATTTCAATAGAAATGAATCAATATGATTACAGACAGCTGAAACTATAGTCAATTGGAAACTACCTGTAGTAAAGTATAAAAAAGTATCCTATGTTACTTCTAGTACCTCCAAAGATATGTGTACAAAGTTTAATTATGATCGGTTAAGTAGTTGTTGCGTAAAAACGTAACAAACAAACTCACATTCACATTTATAATATTAGTAGGGATATATTTATATAGTGTCACAACGACGAATTATTAATTATTTTCATATCCATGTATCAAAAAAGCAGCGGCAATCGCCAACCCTAGTAACAGTAGGTCGGCCCACGTTCGCATGATGCGCGTGAGCACAATGACAAATACTTTGGTAACATGAAAGAAAGTATGTAATAAAATTTGTCATTGCAAAAACGTTTTCTTCGATAAAAGTG
Source organism: Tineola bisselliella (assembly GCA_028551675.1). NCBI lineage: Eukaryota > Metazoa > Arthropoda > Insecta > Lepidoptera > Tineidae > Tineola > Tineola bisselliella. The sequence continues at coordinate 81,437 of JAPWLS010002209.1, forward strand.
AATTTGGTCGGAGTGTGTTTTACGCGGTTATTTAATTTAGGCGTTGCTCGTATGTATTTTATAATGTACGAAGATAAGATGGTATTTTTTACACCCTATCATTTAATTCGCGATTTACCACCCTAAGGTTGGTTGCCTGGTAGAGATCACTGCTTAGTGATGAGGCCGCCTTTTGTTTTTTTTTTAATTTTATTTCTTCTGTTCTTTTAATTTGTGCAGTAAAGAATTATTATTATTTTTTAAATAAAAAGTTATTAAAAAGTATCCTATGTTACTTCTAGTACCTCCAAAAATATGTGTACAAAGTTTCATGATGATCGGGTTAAGTAGTTGTTGCGTGAAAACGTAACAAAAAACTCACATTCACATTTATAATATTAGTAGTATACATATATTATAGTAGTGTAGGCACTATAACTTAGGAAATGCATCTATTATAATCTGTATTCGTTCATATATCTCTCTACGAATTGTAATAACTAACTAAGATTCTTTTCTCTCTAATAGTATTATATTAATGTTTGCAATTAGCTTTATAATAATAAAAAAATTGAACGCCTTTTGTTTTAATATAATTTACAAACATATTATTTGTACTTAAGCAAAAACTTATGAGTTTGAACACGAGGACGACCGGTTTTTTTTGTTGATATCACGTCATATTTCTATATCAAATTAGTATATAACAAATAACCTAATTTAACAGAGTTAAAAATAGATACTATATTTAGTTAAGCTACCCGCCAATAGATGGCGCTGTCTCAAATGTAACACACATCCTACGAAACTGTTGAGCAAAATTTAATATTTATATTTAGAATTGTCACCGTTGCCTTGCTTATGCATGCTTTTATTAATGACCAAGTTTACTAGTACAATTGGAAATATATGGTCAATATAAAAACACAAGCAATATGTATATATAAATATATATGTATATATAATATATAAATATTCTAACACCTATTATTATTATGAATAAGCATAACTAGTACCAATAAATACATTTTAAGATTGCTGTCTGACGACGCTATTCATTACGACTGGAATAGAATTATCGCCACTATTCCTACATGCAATAAAGGAGATGTTTGCCTGTATTATTCTTGTGTACATACGACTATTTGATGATAAAATGCTAGTGAGATCGTGAGCGTAGTGCATAGCTCTGTGCTGACCTTCAAACGCTCACGCTGGTCGAGTAGAACAGTCAGTTACAAAAGTTTAAATTAACAACTTAGACTGGTCGAAATACAATTATACTTATGTAATGTAATGAGAGTAGTTCCTCAGTTTGCCGTCAACCGTTAAAGGGTGTGGACACATTTGGTATAAATATCTACGCGATTATCTTTTTATCGGTATATACTTAGTTAACGAATGAAACATTTTTACGTATTATAAATTCAAAACTACTGAAGTTTAGTAACAAAAATTTATTACAACTGAGATATTAAACAATTTAAAACGCACTTTAGCACGCGACAGTACAATATCAAGTTAAAAAGTCAAGTACAGTCGCGCATTATATAAGTAAAGGAAGATGATAGCAAAAATGTAATGACTGTCAGATAATAAATACAATGGACTTTACGTCATACGTTCCTCTGAACTCGACTGTACCAGGCACCGCCTTCAACGCGTTTAGTTATTGCATTTATAAAAATATAGTTTAGTTTTTTTACTATATGACGTCATCTTCGATAATATATCTGACATACAAACTAAAAGATAATTACATTTATTAAGCTACTAGCTTTTACCCGCGGCTTCGCTCGCATTTAAGTCATTAAATAAGTATCAGAGATCATTTCAATAGAAATAAATCAATATGATAACTATATTTTCTTGCTTGGCTGGGATTATCAATTTTATTAATTACTACATACAATGATGTTTCCTAACCTCAAAAATTCAAATAGTTTTATACTGCATATATAAAAATGACAGACGGAAATAAAAATAATTATAGAAAAATTCCAAACAGCTGAAACTATAGTAAAAAAAAATTATAAACATAAACAGTCGTGGGACTGCCGATAGAAGTGAAAACGGAACTATTAAGTTAAGAGTAATTGAAACTATATGCAAAAATCATATGAAATTTTTTAAAAATATATTCGTTTCATTTATCTGTATAAAAATATTAATACATACTCACTTTTATACTGAAGTCAATGAATTTAAAGTCAATAAATAAACAGTAATCCTTCAATTAAATAATTACAATAATAGTCAAATTAAAAATTCACTTAAATAAACAAAATCCAGTACACACAAGTTGAACTTCCCACGTGGTCAATTTAACTTTACTTATGTAGATAACCACACTCTAATACTTAATGTACAACGCGTCACATTTACAATTACAGATGTACTGCTACTATAACGTATTGGTGACGTGTACTCAAAAAATTATACTTATCCAAAAAGCGTCCAACGCGCACATAATACAGTCAGAAATAGTCGATGTATTAGTGTATACGTGTACACAGGCTACTGCGCGTGCGCTAGTCTGGCTCTCCATAGCTATAGATATACTATTAACATTAGCATGTCGGTGACGCGAACCGAGGATTTTACCCTCTACCAAAACGCTCAACGCGCCTAAAGAAGTTTTCACTTCAAAAATTGTTTTTCAATAAAAAGTAGGTATCTTATGTTACTTCTAGTATGTCCAAAAATATGTGTACAAAGTTTCATGATGATCGGTTAAGTAGTTGTTGCGTGAAAACGTAACAAACAAACTCACAATCACATTTATAATATTAGTAGGGATAAGTATAGTACTATAGTTACATTAATAAATTTAAGATGGCTTTGGGGACCACTTTGGGTACTTCCAAGGACTACGGGTCAAGAACAATTGCTTTAGACCAGCCATTCTCAAAGTGTGTTCCGCGGAACCCTAGGGCTAAAATACTGCAAAAAATACCTACCAAAGGGAGATTATAAAGTTACATCTAAATATTACGTAATATTACATTGCAATATGATTATTCATAAATACATATAAATCAGTTTTTTATAATTATATTAAGGCTTTTTCCTTCGCCAAAAAAGTTTGAGAACCGCTGCTTTAGACCTTTTAATTAATAATAACCGTTATAATATATGTCTGAGGTAAATATTAGATTCTTAAATTTGCCTATTATTTTATTTAAAACTAAATAAATTATATAATTAATATACGTGCGGTTCATTATAAGATTTCCAAAGATTATGATATATCTAGTTCTAGGTTGTCGAAGCACGCTACGTTTATTGCGTAGTTACGAAATAAAATAATGAACCTATAGTCTTAACCTAAACGCGTGTCCGTATACATTTTAAATAAATAAATTCTTTATTGCATTTTTTTTACATAGGCGAGCTTAATGCCGTCGGCATTCTCTACCAACTAACCAAAATGCATGTATTTTTGTAAAGAAACGCCTTTATTTTATTTTTAAAATACAAAAAAATAAATATATACAGATGGGAATAAAAAAAAAGCCAATTAAAATTTTCGTCAATAAAAATGAATCAGTGCTAAAGATTGGACTGCTATAGTTGGGGAAACCAGTTAAATGTATTTGTTTGTTTGTTTATTTGTCTCCTGGATTCTTTGCAAAAAGAATAAGTAGGTAAATAGAAAATTTTAAGCTAGGATACCTATTATTTGCCAGTGACGTAGCAAGCTTAACTCGCGCCCAGGACAGAATACCTCCCCCCCCCCTTCCCCTCTCGTCCCTCACCTTCCCCCTCAATTCGAAAACCATATAATATTATATGTAAAATATACTCGCAAATTAATAAATAAATGAAGTCATAGGCTAAACACTGGCACTAAATTTTGTGTAGACCCCTCCCCCTGTGCTAGCTATATACAGTCTGGGTACACTTAAAAAACCTTCAATGGGCGATTAAGGGATTTTTTTCTATAGCAAATTATTGTTTGTATCATAGTATCTAAAATACATATAACAAAACTCCATTCGTCCAGATTCTCAGTTGGCCATACGTGGTTTCTTCTTGTCCCAAACAAAACTAAGAATTTTGATTAGGGGTTACTGGTCTCTAATAAAAAATCAATAACATAGTTAAGTCATTTCCGTTGCCATGGCGACGGACTTGTACACACGAGCAAAGTACAAAAAAGCTACAATTAATTTTTAAAACTACTATAAATAAATAATGTTGTTGACTGTACCGTCGACTTATTTAGGGATAGACAGGGATGCTATAACGATGAGTATTGATATATTTAACTCATTACTTCCCAAGCGTCCAAAACATTGGATTTTTTTGGTGAAATCTTTAAATTAAGTTCATAATACGTTAAGAAAAAATAATATGACAAAAAAACTTTAAAAAAAAATCTTTAACGCTGAGTGAGCCTGTCCTATAAAATATGACTATGGAGATATAAATTATATTTTGTTTTTATTTTTATATTATATATGTATATTTGGTAGAAGTCTAAGAATCAGTTTTTGTACTTTGAAGTTGGTTACTGTTTTCTTTTACGGTATATAAAATCGTAATCTTTTTTTGAGGTAACAAAAATGATCAATTTTAAAAAATTACGTAAATATTTGACTCAGCGGAAAAAAAATATTTCATCAGAAAAATAGTATAAAAATACGAATTTCATCAGAAACGATAAAAAATAAAACTTTTGATAGTTTAAAAAAAAATATTGAATATAGTGTCCTAAAAAAGGGACAGTGGGAAGTAATGGGTTAATTGATATATATTCGAATATAATTTGGTAGTAAGTAATTAGTTGGTGAATATTCGAATTCGGTGCGTGACGTTCGAGCAGTCCCCAGGATTTCCTGCCGAGCCCGCCCCAGCACGATACCTTATTTGCATAAGGCCGTTTCTAATTTAATTTTAAAGTGGTTTCATTGATTTTATTAATTACTTTATTTTAAGAGATATTACGCGGCTTACTGTCGTCTTTAATCCGACGTGGTAAACCGCAAAAAGTAATTTTAATAAAATAAAACCTTAAATACCAATGTACCTACATAGTTTGACGAGTTTCTTCTGGTCTTCTTCTCGCCATACGCCTTTCCGAAGTCACGGTAGAGTCTAACGATGAGCAAGTGCACGCCTTTAGTGCCTATGCTAATAAACGATTTTCATATTTTAAGTTTTTAGAAGTGGTATAGATCAGTGAAACCGAGTTCGCTTCAAGCCACCGCGTGCGGATTTGGAACTACAATATTTTAGATACTTTTTGTTAATTTTCGAACGTCTCGATCTTTCGTTCATTTGATAGATTGCTGGTGCTCGTTAGTCGTTAGTAAAAATTCATGATCCCGATTGCTAACGGATCCGTTTTACTTGTGACAGCTTGATTCGAAAGCCAGACTAAATTCGTGATAAGCCCACTGATCAGTGATCGGTCAATCTAAGCAGATAAAAGCCCTTATTGTAAAAAAAACCTCAAGCAATTTTGACGTTTTAGGGAGTACCTATGTCATTAAATGCAATTTAAATTGTATATTATCAGTGTACCTACCCGCTCTGTACAAGGCCCAAAAACTTCGCACGATATTACGCAACGCAGCAAATAAAAGCACGTTTTATTTTTCACATTAAAAATCTTTATATATAATTACCGTGGTCAAACCCCCAGACGTTCCTAAACTACACTAACGCCATCTCGTGGTACATTTGAACACGGTCTTCGTTTAAATATAAAAAAAAAAACAAAAACGTTTGTATATTATTTGTCGTATTATTTGGATCTCTTAAAATCCCCGTAACAATTTTGATCCGTGGATTTATGAGGGAGAATGTATTTTCGCATTTTCGCGCTCTAAGATACACTTTATGTCTTTATTATGTGAACAAATATATCACGGGGTAACTAAACAAGGATGTTGTATTAAAATTCAATAATTCAAAACGGTAAATATATCTATATATTAGAGATGTGCCGATTATGACTTTGGCCGACTAGCCGACTAGCCGATTAGTCGGTTGTAAATAAGCCGACTAGTCGGCCGACTAATCGGCCAAGCCGACTACGGTTTAGGGGATTCCCGTGACGCTTCGTTTACAGCTGATTCGCTGCAATTTCAGTCACTACTGACATGTGGACAAATATAAATAACAAAAAAAGTTTTTTGAGTTTTACAGCTCACTAGTTTGACGATAGTTTCAAATATCACCACGCAGTATTGCAATATATGTCATTAAATATTATGTTGATTTGTTTTTTAATTAAGATACTAATTTTGTTTGATAAATGTCATCAATATATTTTCTTTACAAGGAAGTAATACATACATTTTATTGAGAAATAGACACAAAGTAAGAAGCCGGATAGTCGGCGCTTTTTACCGACTAGTGGCCGACTAGTCGGAACATCTCTACTATATATATATATATATATATATATATATATATATATATATATATATATATATATATATATATATATATATATATATATATATATATATATATAGGCTAAAATACTTTTAATATTTATGTCAATAATAATAGTTTGTTGTATCGTAACAGATATTTGAATTTCGAATAAAACAAGAGAACGTGTAAAACGAAACAAAAATGTCAAACTTAATTTAAATTAGGAATTGTTAACGGTTTAGTTCCATTCGTCACATAAACAAACGAAGGTCGGAGATCGGAAGCAGATCGGAAACAAACGCGTTCTCTTTTCAAAATTCTAAATTACACTTCAAAGATTTGAGAAAACAAACGAGGCTTAAAATTGAATCGAATCACAACTACAATTCTAGTTATACGGTACTCTTAAGTATTTCGTAATAAAATTCAAAATTCAATAATAAATGTATACATAGAAGTGTGTTTAATAAATCAATTTTGCAAATGTGTGTAACGTGACAGTTTCACGGTTGAAATTAATGGTTTTTCAATCCTTTTTAATTGGATTAGCTTTTAAAATCGTGTGTTTGTTTTAATGTTAACAAATTAAGGATAGGCAGAGACGCTAAGAATACTACGTCAAATAGAATTAAAGTCATAACCAAATATCACGTGACCTTGCTAGTGCTGTGTAGCACGCGTAGTGCGGTGACTTGTTTTAATTGAATTAGATATTAATTGTTTTTTTTTTAAATTCACTTACAATTATGATATTTAGTACTGAATAATTTATAAAAAGTGAAATAAAAATTGTACTGAATGTGGACGTAAAGTATTGACAATGCTACAGTTTTTATGAATGCCAATTGAACGTCATTTATCTAATCTAACTGCTTTATTGAGTAAAACTAACTTTCAATTCATTTTTAAATCGTATAATGCTCTCCACACAATATTATAATTCAAACATTTCATTAGTTGATGGAAAATCCAATAGTCAACGTTCAAAAGTTTCTCAAATAATAAACAATAAAAACGCAAAATATAAGCAGGCTTAATTTGATAAACGATCTCTGCCTACCCTAATAAACAATAAAGTTGTGATCTAAGCGCACCACTAGTTCATTTGACCTCACTCCAGTTTCCGCACGGTTGTATAATCACAAAAACTCGAGAGTACACACCAAAAACATAATTCTTGTCCGACCGT
>JAPWLS010001899.1:0-71462 GCA_028551675.1 Tineola bisselliella
TAGTGTCAGATACTTAAAATAATGTTTTGAAGATGAACTTCTAGGTAAACTATCCATTCAAAAGTTTAGATAAATTGTCTGTACACATGAGATGCAGTTCAACAAATGAAGCCTACCAAATCATTGGCAAGTTATTTCGTCCATCGATGACTGCAAAAATACTACTTTTCAAAGATATACCACAGGATATAATCATTTTCACAGACAAAAGACTTAATGTCGATAATCAAGAAACATCTGTTGATGTCGAACAAATTTTAGTAGCTACAAAGCCTCTGTACTCCAGTAAATAGTATAGATGCAGAGAGATATTTTAGTATTTACAACATTTGACCGGAAGCAGAGGCTGAAGGCGCGAAAATATCGAGACCACTACAATGCTAGCCTTCAATTAAGTACCTACTTATGCTAGTTATGCTATATAAAACATATAATGAAGAATATTGATTTTGATTAGTTAATAAATTTTAATTTTTGCGAATAAATGCGAAATTTTGGATTCGCGTTTTTTATAAATGCGAAATTTCAATTTTTTATTTGCGAAAATTACGTATCCCTAACTATGGCTTGACTTTATTAGTACATTTGTATAAAAGATGAAATTGTTTATTGAATTACACTCGTAAATGTTGAAATCAAATGAAAATAGGTGCGAGATTAGTTTGTAGAATGTTAAATTATGCAATATAATTTCAAAATAGAGTCAAGTGACACACACAAGTGCAAGAATTTGTAATCTGTAAACACGTATCAAAGTTGTCAAAATAGGCAAGCGCATTCTGTTTTCGTATGGGGTACAACGGTGTCGGCTTGTACTTGGTACCAAAATTAATATTCCGAGGGGACGTCTATCCAGGACGAAGATTTAAAAAATAAAATTTACAATCTAATAAAATTCGTATTAAGAAGGTTAGCTATTTGATTATAAAAGTCTATTTTATAAAACAACGGGAAGCTTCTGTGGACGAGGAAAATTGACGGCAGAAAATCGTTCAGCGTTTAGCGATTCTTTAAGCAGATACGATCTTTACCAATGAGAAGTCAATAGAAAGAACTTTGTAAATACGAAAAAAAGTAGTTATATCAAACTATCAAAGAAACCTTGACAGCTTTCAATATAACAAAGAAAAACATTTCATACCGAAAACAAAATAGACACAATATTATTTATTACTCATTACATTGAAAACATAATTGATTACAATTGAAGCTAATTGATGTCGTAACTTTTCATAACAATCAATTCTAAAAATAACATACAAACACAAGGAAGGTACTGACTTACGCTGTAATCAAGAAAATTATATCCAAAGCGTAATTTGGTAAATTGAAGTCAGGGGTCGTCTATTAGTTTAATATTCGAATGACGTTTAACGCTCGTGAACCGGATACTGTCGACGCATTAAAAATGCCAACTAAGGCTTATTTTAGTTAACTTTTTACGTCGATTAAGACGCGTATGAAGAAAATATGATTTAATAATTCATATATAATAAAAGAAGGAAATTAAATAACCAAAATAATTGCGTTCCATGATTAGCTTGAAATACTTAATAACGTACAGAGTTAGTTACCTTTCCTTACATTACGTCAATATAGTGTGTATAAAATAAACAATCGATAATGTTATCGTAATGATGCGCTTTTAATATGATGCTCGATATCGATAATTCACGAATCTCAAATGCATTGCAAAATATTCAAATTTAAAAAGTTGATTAGCCCGTACATCTACAAAGAAGAGTGACAGACCATTTCCCTGTCTATCCCATTAATAGACATCGCCGTAGAAAGCTTTAAATTTACTATAGGAATCGACACGTGAACCTTTTAATGGAAGTCAAATCAAATACGATATCAAATGACTCGATACATGCAGATAGAAGCCCGTTTTAATTTAATGATCAGTAATGTAATAAGATGGTGACTGTACTCAAAAAGAGACAATTATAAAGATTCTATTCGATAATTAAAAACAAATAGAATGTAATAAAAGCAGCGTTGTTTGTCTCCTCTAGTATATTTAACTCAATGCGTGAACATAGTATTAAAGTGGAACTTCGATCTGTGAATGGTAAAAAAACGTATTGGTATTCGGTGAGAACCTTCGAACGAGTATGCAAACAGAATGATATGTTTAGTATTTACATCGTTTACGCGCCTCGCCCGTTCGCGTCTCTTACGTAAATAAAGGTCAGCTCAGTGGGCGCGTTTATGTTAGAATATTCAAACTTTATGTCTAATGCCGCGTCTCCTGCTCCTATGTTTTCCAAACATTAGACAAAAACATCGAAACATTGGGGCGTGGCCGTATACATTTTTGTATTCATAAACAATGTTTTTTGTTTTCCGTGGTCGACGGAAAACAAAAACATTGTGTAGGCCACGCCCCAATGTTTGATGTTTTTGTCTAATGTTTGGAAGACAGAGGAGCAGGAGACGTGGCTTATGTTTTATGTTTGACTATTTATCGCCCAAAGCATGTGTTCATGTTCACGTTTAGATTTTAAAATGCTTTGTACTTTATGCCCTTCGCATGCCCATACACACAGAGTTGAGGACATGCGACAAGTTATACGGATAAAAAATAGATTTGTATTTTTTTTTTTAAATGAGAAAAGAATTATTGTAATTACGCAGAAAAAAAATTTAAGTAAAATATAACCAAAAAATAAAACTTAATTACGTGAAAAGTTATTAATATAACGGTTAACGTAATGAGAGATGTAAGTGGAGTACAAAAAAAAGATGGAGAAAGTATTGAGTTTATATTTCATTAGGCCTTGCACCAATAAACAAATAGAAATCACATTTCACTGTCACTGTACAATATTGAATACACATTATAATTTCTCTAAATAATATTATGATAAAAACAGCATATTAAATATGAAAATAAAATACAAGACTCGTTTACCAAATCAATTGAAGATTGACGTTTGTAATAAAATTGCATAGCGAAGACGATGACAAGATGGGAACAACCCAAAATCAAAGTGAAGAAAGTCTTTTACAAATATATAATGGGTTACCAATGTAAATAATAACAAAAGTTCTTTAGAACATTTAGATGCGTAGTCAGACGCTAACGCCTAACCTAGACTTAGAGTTATAGTCATCGCTATAAATACATTTAAAACTCACTAGACAAAACATTATGTTATTAAACTATCTGTGCGGCCAATCGGACCAATTCATGGTGGTATCTATAAATATTTTATACACCATCGTAACTACTATATTATAATTTTAAATATACACTCCATTTAGATTGTAACCGCAAAACTGCTGATGATACAACCTACTTTTTAAATCGACTTCCGTATACGTACACTTCGAAGATAATATACAAAAACAATTCAACTTTATTTTGGCAATATTGTTTACTCAAGTGTATAGGATACTTGTAAATCATGTGTCGCTAAGTTACCTAATGTATTTTATAACCCAACCATGAGTGGTCGTACCAATCGAAATTATTGCAAGATTAAATACCTAACGCGGTAATTGATTTTGAACAATTGAAGACATATAAAAGAAATACTGAATCATATTTTTTTTACTTAATTGCGGAACGACCTTCCCAGTTATCCTACGACCTATCCAACTCACGATCACTTAATACATATTGTCAAGGAGCATATTAGTATACAAGTAATACTAGGAGAATCAAGCAGCGACCAATATGAGGATAAAGTACACAAGCATAATTATGTTTTTTATATAAATCCATTAATCTAGTGATTGAGAACAATGGTATGACGTAATTCGCATGACATTTAACCCGTACACAGCCTGATATATCACGATATATAATAATTAACTAAACAGCGAACAAGGCTGACGACTGTATAACAGTTCAACCTTTCTCGATTTGCTATCATTAAAAAATAACAATAATAGAACGTGAGAATGTTAATCTCAACTTTCACACCGGTCCTTCCATCTCAGCCAATAATACTATTTTTGGGGAATCAAAAATTTAATCTGAACACATTAGGAATTTATGATTACATTATCAACAATCTAGTTCAAACACGATTGACCCCCTGTCGTCAATTTCACACAAAGCTCTCTTACAACATTATACTAGTATGAAAGTAGTTAGGTCGCCGTGTTTGAGATAATATCGCATTCACTTACGAGGATCATGTCAGGCATTTTGTTCTCACGACCATCATTCAAGACAAGACTACATGATGACATAACACAAGCTGAGCAACTACCAACTTAATAATGCGATAAGAGCTTAAACGCTTGTCAAACTGAATTATTTTTAAAGACAAATGAATATATAATACAATTGTGCATTTACGTGCAAGTAAATATATATAAAATGAAGTTGTTATTGAACTGTCTGCATTAGACACATCTCCTTTACTTTTAACTAATTATAATAAAATGTATTAGACAAGTGTGAGAATGCATTTTTAGTAAAGTACAAAAAAACAAAGTTTTCAAACTGATTAAGGAAACCGTCTGACGGCCCGCTTATAGTACGTTGAACAAACGTTGACTATTTACTTCAATAACGTACAATACACAGGCAATTACGGACATTGGTATTATTTAATATGAGGTCATACACACATTGAAGCAAAATGACAATTATACACATCTTATTATAGACCATAATACGCGTAATCAAAGCTTGAGACCATGAATTTTCGAAAGTGATTGATGTTCATAATGACAGTCAAACATGAGTTTAATGAAGTTGTACATGCGAAATATAATGATAGAGAGATGAGTAAAAGGACCAGTGCTTGTATTACACTTACATTACTTACATATAGCAAATGTTATTAACTGAACCTTTGACCAATTGCAAGCCCTGGACTGTTATTATAATACCCTAGTTGCTCTAAAATAATATAAAGTTTTCTATCAATTGGGAGGTTCATAAAAATATTATTATGTGTGTGTGTCAAAAGTAGTTTTCAATCAAAGCTAAACTCTTACCACGAATATATTCATGCCCACAATAACCAAAACTCGAAATAAATACCTACTTTTTTATAATCCATTAATATGAAGAAATTAAGAGTTAGAATTGAAAAACGTAACAGGCTATCGCGTCAATTCAACATTATAAAGCTTGTAAAATAAAATTTCAATACAAATATAAAAAGGATTAATTTGAGATTAAAATTGAAATCTGACATCGGGAGTGGCAGGCCGGGCTTATTAATTTATTCAAAGTAAATACTTTCATTGTTGGAGAGAGATCGGGGCTAGGTTAGTATCGTATCGCATCACCCTATGACATTTAATACCTTTCGCGTAACATAATCCGAAACCATTTCCGAACCAATTCCGAGATGATTGGCAATATTCGTGACAGATCAACTTATGGAAAGAAAATAATTTTCAATAATTATCAATATTTTCTTATCAATAAAGGTGAAGAAGTTAATTCCGCGAACAATAATAGATGCGATTCGTAAAATTTCAAAAAATCAATGCTTCGGACGTTACTCGGTCACTGCCAACATGAGCAATTAACACTTATACGATAATTATGGTTACAAACAAAACACAAGAAAATTGTACAATATGTGCGCGTACAAGCAGATAAATCCCAATATGAAACACATGGGAATTTACGATACTTCATTGAACAAGCGACCTCATATTTAACTCAACTGGAAACAGTACAAAGGGCTTTAAAATAACAATGAAGGTGATTACGCAAATTTCAATTTCAATTCAACTGATGCAAATTCTCACCTTTCTTTCTTCGAAGGCTAAATCCGCACAACATTATTAAACTTTATGATTAATTATAAAAATGTGTCACCAAGACTTGATACACATATGCACTGACACGATAACAACTGAACACAGACTGCTGACATGCGTTATCAACTGCACGGAGTATAATATAATGTAACGGATTAAGCAAGCACTCAATAATTAATTTTAAACAACTTTAAATAGACTTGATTTGTTTTTATCAAAAACAACCGCGCGCCACTATTCTTGAAATCGTTCAATCAACTGACATTATCTGACCTCCGTTGTTTTACGATAAACATATATTAGCAATTTTAAATATATATTATATTTTCATTATTTCTTTTTATTCCCGTTTATTAATTTAATTTCAAACTGGTAGACAAAATTATATAAAATAGAAATTTCTATAAATTTTACTTGATTTCTATCATCCATTCGTAAGTAAAAAATGAAGATTAGGTTAATACATTAATACGACTTGTTAACTTGACATATTTTCTAGGCCTGATAACATTGCCTATTTCACACTCGAAGGTGTTTCGTAAATGTAGGCAATGAGGATAAAACGTAGAATTATATTTATTGAAAAACCAAACAAAAACGACGACATCATAAAGTTTCAACCTTGTATATGTATATCTGCTCATTCAAAATAAAATGGACGTTTGGAATGTTCTTTTTAAAGTGGGTAAAGTGAGGGACGTAAAAGCGAGCCGACCTCAAGCAGCTGTTCATCTTAAGTACGGTTATAATAAAAACTGACTAGGGGAGGTAAAAAATGTAACCTCTAAATGCAGCTGCCAGTTACGTGAAGCATGCGTCGTACACAAGGCGGGAATCTTCATGAGATTTATCTTATCCAATGAACATTATTTATTACAAAAAAAGAGTCTGAGACAAAATGAAATAAGTATAGAAAAATAATTATACTCTAATCATAAAATATTAATAATAATTGTAAATATTTATTTACCTTTCGATTTACCACCAAAAATTGATTTAAGCTTAGATATTGTTCTCTTCTTCATCTCGTTTACGTCTTGTTCATATAATGGATTAATTTAATTACTTAACACGACACACATTAGTTCACAGCAGAGACAGAAATACACTCGAGTCGTCCTCAAACTCTTCAGACAGTCATAGTATTTGTTTTTTTGTTCCTTTTGCAGCTCTTATTTCCGTACACCGAAAATAGGTACAACGATACACTTGCACTGAGACAAGCGCTTCAATCGCACTAGTCCGTAATACATCAAACTACTATTTTTATTATTAACATACACTATATATTGTTTATTATTAAAATTCAAAATAAAACATAGCGGGCACCTCTATTATCAGAACGTATTTTTTTATCATTTTTACGCAAGTCTGCCACTTGTGTGAGAGATACTTTAAACTAAAAAATTTGTTAACGATTGCTTTCAGAACACAACACGCGCGAATATTACAAATTGTTTAAGTTAAATATTTAAACTTAACTAGTAAACAAGATAGTAATACGCAAGAGGTAACGATGTAAAGGACAGACAGTAAGTACGAGCGACAGTTACACAACCCGTTTAATATCTATGGACAAATTACACTTGAAGCTTAATACTTAAAACTTATAGGCGGGCGTGTGCCATCTCCGCGATGACGGCTATTCTTGGTCGTGCTGTGAACGCAACTAAACACGCTCCGACTCACGCGCAGCTGCACTCTAATAGAGAGTTACGATGGAAGTATGTGTGAACAAAAAAAATTGCTACGAAATTCCGAACCCGCTTCCGTCACAAAATCCCGTCTCCTCGTCAGAACTCAATCAACTGTTAAACGGAATTGCCCCTTATATTTTTGAACTACCAGTATGCCATTCCAATGGCGCGTCGTTGACAACACCGGAGACATCACATCCGTTCACTTTAAAAATGAAATTAAACGTAAACGAGGCACTTTTCGGTGAGGCAAGGATCTAACCATAAATCACAAGGGGTGCTCGTTGAATAAGAATCCAAACGCTTTTAATAGCGGGACAGGGATGGACATAATAAAAGGAATGTTTAAAAAAATTGCATTCCTTTCCAGTGAGAATGATCCTTTAGAAAACAGTAAAATTTGCAATAAGGAAGTTACTTAAACAGATATGAAGAAGAAATCTTAATAAACACATTAAAATTCAGTCCGTATATAGGTTACGCCAAAAGGTAATTAAGTTAAATTAAGTCTTGTGATATTTATTGCTTGACTAGCCAACGGAAATATCACGCATCCACTTTAGTTAAAACAGTTTTACTAATTTGGTCGTGACGAAAATGAAACGACTTCCCTATTACAAGCTACTAGTAAATCACTACAATTTTATACCTATTAAGGAATATCGAGACAATATAGATAACTAAAAGTAATTAAGAGTGGTGGCAATATTAATTCTAATGTGTTTTTTTTGTTATGGCATAAAGGGGGATACCTTGAAAAACAATCAGACTGTTAAGAGACGCATGTTAATCATAATTATTACTCAACTAATTATTTCTAATATTCAACTGTAAAACCAAATTAGTATCCCGGAAAACGTGTATATAAGTCTTATTTTTCGGGAAAAAGATTTATAAAAACAACAACATCGTACCATTGATAAGATTCAAATTGATGGATGTGATAATACAAAGACCCCTCTATAAAAATTCCACAAACAAAAATGAAATCATCAATTAACTAAAAAAATCAATTTTAATACAACTATGAAAGATTTGGGTCGCTTCCGGAAGCCCGGAAAAATACTTACGAATCCATAAACAAAGTAATGTTAATTGCTAATTTTAAAGAAGAATTTATAAAATAATTGAGACTTCAAGCATTTAAGATATTCAACTATTTCATTGTTAATAGGAGAAATGTGTTTAATGCATTTGCATGAATGCACGATAGACATGTGCTCATTGCAACAATGCAGCTGAGAATGTCGCCGATTTTAGCAATACATTATAGAAATTCGTGATGTAATAATATATTATATATCTCATTAAATATCAAAACATTTATTAATTGTACTAGAGATATGTTAGTAAATACAAAGGTAACTTATCGAATACCTTTTTATAGATGTAACATGCGGAACTCGCGTGGGAGTTCTATACTCTTTATAAAGCATCTTGGAACGCAAATAGCATAATATAATTTGCAAGCCTATAATTAGTAGTCGGATCGCTCAATTATGCAAAACGAACACGGCTAAATATAAGAAATGTTTCTATAACCAACAACCATATAGAATCTCTTACCCCCACAGTTGTTAGGAAACACACTCTTGCGGGAGTAACATGTTGCCGTCTTGAATGCACTTTTGTGACAGTAGCATGAAGTTCGGTTTTCAGTTTGGGTCATTACGAGCTCGACACACTTTCACAATACGAGAACTAATGCAAAACTGTCAACATCTTACAAACTTGTAATAACAATAACTTAAGATTTCCATTAGATAATTTCTGACTAACTACTGTTTGCTGATAAAAATACACAATGATAAGAAGTTCCTAGAAAAAAGTAATGATAATAGTTTACGATGATGGAAAAAGTTCATTTATAAATACAATGGACGTTTTAATAATTTTTAAATTGTAGTCTTTCCAGTTATGAGATAAGAGCAATGGTGCATATCGCACCGTTCTTCGTATGTAAACAATTACTGTCGGCCAAAGCGCGAAGTTACTAATGCGATGCTTACGTTAATTGATTTAAGATATATATTCGTATGCGAATGTTATAGTAACAGATAATGTTGTGAGTTCACAGTCGGTCGCACATCCAAACGTGCGTACTCCGGACGGGGCGGCCGGTTGTATCGGAAACATTTAATTAACCCACACTTGAATAGGCTGTTGCATTTGACAACTACGTAGGAAAATGGGAGTGACAGAGAGAAAGTTATGAGAAATTATAGGTATCGATGAGTTTTACTATTATATGATGAAGCAGACGGCAATCAAATGAAAAAAAATCGGATTGTGTTTTATTTTTTTAAATAAAATAATTATTAATATAGTTACATATTAATTAAATTGTAATATTATTTTGTTACTTCAAAACGTGTTATAGATTTTATCTGTTATTTAATGATATTTTTTTTATAATGGTAGTAGATTTTTTTTTTGCTTTTTTATATTTTATTATTAAACAGACGGCTTTTAACTCGTCGTAATATAAAATAATTCAATAAATATACGCACATATTTTGTTCGTATTGAGAAAAACTGGTCATCCATTATTTATGAATCGACGCCCAAATGAAGGGTCTGACGTAACCCATCTACATAAATACAGACAACAAAAAACGTTTAAAAATACAGAAAAAGACAATTTATTTCATTAAACAATACAAAACGGCTTCATTCTACAACTTTCAGTTACCTATAAAACCTACAATTGCGCAATGATCTTTATAAACTCTGTAGCATGTTTTTATAATAAAATTGATAATGTCCAATCTAAAGAAACAGAGTTACTTATCTGAACCAGATCTTAAAATATTATAAAAATTTAAATGTTACGCCGCGGTGTTATCAATTTGGCTTACATTTCCGGCTGTAATAAATTTTGAATACACAATAAAATCCATCCGTAGAAATAAACTATTGTACAATATTTAGCGCGTGCCTTTATTAATGAGGATAATGGCTAATAGAACAGTGAATGGGGTCGTAATTCCCACGTAAATGAAGTTACAACAGGTGTGCGAACGTTAAAAATTTTTGCGTAGGCCGATTAGAATTTTCGTAGTTGTTTATCATTTTACATTCAACGCATGCCATAAATATTCAATAACTGATACAATATTTGATAAAATACTTTCAAGAAATAACTGATAATATGAAAGAACATAGATAGTCGCTAGACAAAGCAACAATTAAGTATAAAGAAAATGAAAGATTTCTAAATTAAATATATTATTAATATTAAAACGTAATTATTATAAAAACGTGACTTCACGAGAGAACAAGTTACAACAATATAAAACTGACACAACTAATGACACGAGATACACTTACAGATAGATATCATGAACAATTTATTTAAAACCGCCTCTATTATGAAACGTTCTTTTGATATGCGCCGTTCATTATAGTTCTTGAATGCAGATATAAAATATTTAAATGCACTGAAGAGGAGCTATATTTATATTATTAATGCGAGTAGTGCGATTATTTAGGTCGGCAGGAGATTGTATTATTGATTGACGCAATTCTTTATTATACTTCTTCGTTATACCTACTCATACAAATGGTCTTTTCTTGTGATTTAATTAATAAAATAACCTATCTTAATAAAATTGTTATATATACAAACATATAACACCGAAATGTGAAACAAATGCCTATTTCAAAATAATATAATTATAATGAACAAAATATTTGTTCGGAGCGGGAATTGAACCCGAGAGCTTTGTGCAACAAACTGCCGTCTTAACCACTGCACCACAGAGGCCGCCTTATGTTGTAATAGCGTCGTAAAATACATATTCTAATTGGCTAGCTGTTGACCAATTAGAGTCAATAGCTAGCCAATTGTCATTGTCATAAATAAACACATTTCGCACACAATTGTGCTTAATTAGAGAATTAGAGTATATGTATTTTTAATAAATGTTAGACACATATGACTGTTTAATAGACCTAGACTTGTAAGCTTGTAATAAGCTCTAACTGTACTCTTGATTTTAGACCTATTGTCAGGCTACACAATCCGTTTTAAATCATAGAAACAATATTATTTTTAATGTTAATGCAGTTGAGATTATGAAGATTCACGTGGGATGTACCCACGCGATGTTTTAGTAGCATCACTTTGGTCAAATTTATAAAAAATAAATGAACAAACTTATTCTTATTATTACGATGTAACACTGCTGAGATATTGAATTGAACTGTAAATTGAAATTATTTAAATTAATCTGATATTAAAAATTTGACAGAAAATTATTTTAAATGTACCGTAAAATAGCAATTAAAAATTTATATAAGCAAGCGTAATAAGTAAGTTAAAATATGATTAGAAGAAAATTCAAATCATCTCGTCGGCAGACATTCCCGTGACTAATTTTAAAAAATATGAAAAGAACAACAATCATTTGCTCTGTTGCATTTTTGAATCAATTATATTCAATATAAATTTATTATTATATAACATATTAATTATTCAGAAACTCGGAAAAATAACTTTAAATACACAACAAAAGTGGAATATTTTCTACAAAGCCAACAATACCCGTATTAGTTAAAAAAAGTAGACCGGCTTCCTTCAACAAAAGACCCAAATTGATGTCAGAGTACCGTAAATGAAGCTTTAGTAGATAACAGGATGACTTGACGTTAGCGGCTTCACTGCAATAAACTTCTAATTGGTGACGCTTTGTGAGAACACAATCAACAATACTGTTTATATAGATATCGAAAGCAAAAAAACACGAGGCTGACTTTTTTAAAAATATATATAACTTTTCATTACTTAGATACGATCTTTTCGTCCTGTAAATATGAAGAAGTGTTTTATGAATTACATTTTGATTGTTTTAAGGCGTTTATATTTAATCGTTAAAGATAATCAAATAAGCAACTAAATTAATTATCAGATCAATGTAAATTCATAAAATAATTTATCGCCAAATAACTCATTCAATTAATCCAATAATAAAGGCAGTAAAAATGTGATAGGAATAAGCAGAATTCTCACAGCAACAAATTTTTATATTTATAAAGCAAAAGAATAAGGCTGGTTTGTAGCGTTGATTAAGCGTGAAAGGCGTTTACATCTAACGACGCAATATCTCCAAATCCAGACGAGTTGAATAATATACCGATGTTTTTTTTTACAATGTCATCATATAATCTGATAACGTCCATATTTAGAGAGTGTGATTAAAGAATTTATCTACCGACATTTAGTGATAGAAGCAATTTAACTGTAATGCAATTAATTAATGTCTAGTATTGGAGGCGTGAACAATTAAGTTTGGTAAAATGAGAAATTTAGTTTAAACAAATCATGATATAGATATAAGTGCGATGCCCTGTGTATAAAGTCAATACATTAAGTATTAAAATCTAAAGGAGCAAATTTACACAGCCTAGTTCTTAGTTTTAGATAAAAGAATATTTATCTAAAATATAAGCTATTTATAGAGGTGTATGTACTTATCTAAAATCATAAGGCACTATTGTTTCTGCGTACGCGTACGGACGACAAACGCCTTCGCGTCTATGACGTAATCTTACCTTAAGCTATTGCATATTTAGTAGGTTATAATCGCGATAGGGAAAACATGGTTTGATCGCTATTTTGCCTTGTTTCGTCTAAGGAAACTTATCTTGGCACGCCTTGTACTAGCAACATTGCAATCATAGTCTTTTGCACACAATTCAATCTAAATTTTCTTAGAAATATAAGCTTTAAATCATTGGAATAATGTGCTAAGTTATATCTAAAGTATATACACACTTACATATGTTGATAAAGTTATTTATTTATTTTATATTAATGAAATTTGATTTCATTAATAAAACAAATAAAAGTTGTCATTTATGCTCATTATTAGATCTTTAACATAGATTTATTGATTCAGTTTTCTTTAAAATGTTGGCATTTATTTTAAAATTATTCATCACTATAATGATGACTTCAATTGCCGATGAGGAGATAAGGAGAGAAAGTGTTTAAATAAAATAATAATAAATGTAGAGTGTGTGGGGCACGTAAGACAACATTTTATCAATTCCAGACAAAATGCTTATCAAATCGACAATGTCTTAACATCCGGACGCTCTAAGGACAATATTATAATATTATAGATTTTGCGAACATGCGTGTCTTGTTTTACAAAAATTTTTAAATTAAGCTTTTGAAAGAAATCTTAGTTTTTATTAAAAGTGATGATGAAGATTAATTATAATATAAAGGATAAAAAGCTTTTATGAAATACCAACTTATATTGAAAATAAATTAAGTATAATTTTTACAAATTAAACACAATAAACGACATATTATAATTACTCAAATATTAATAATAACATATTGTTTATTTGTATTGTAACTTTTGCTTTAGCACTAATATTATTGTCCTTCGGCATGAACCTGTTTCTAAATACTTTATTTTTGCTTGAAATACAAAACTATATGACCAACTAGCTACGCAAACATAATGCAAATAGATAAATTAATAAAATGGTACTCACATTCATAAATTTCCATGTCGACCCCGAACAAAAAATGAAAAATAATGAAAATTATTCATAAAAGTATACGTTTCTATGACGACCCATGACAGCAAACTCTTCCAATATTCTTATTGGTTCTTAAGATCAAGCATAAACTATAGAAACACATGTCAAAAGGTGTAAATTGTCGATGGCTTATATAAAGAAGCGTAATATTATGATTCAACATTCAATTGAATGGTAAGTGTATAATGTGTATTTCCACAAGCGCTAAGTTATGTTAAAATTATTCTTGAATAAATCCCAAGCATAATTATTAGAATAATTTTGTATATTATTAGATATAATAATACGGTTATGTTTATATGTTGACTTTTTTAAAAAACTAAACAAACATTCTTTAAATATAATTTGATATATTTTTATTATAAAATACGAGAACACAATGAACACCTATTTATTGAAGGTGGAACTCGAATAATTCGACGAATTGAAGTCGAATCGAGTAAAAATCGAATGAATAGCGCGTCACTAGCGACCAATTGGGAACGTCGACGTATGTTATCGTAGCGCAAATTCCAGAATTTCGTGTTTCTTGTGCGAAGTGTTAAAGTTTATTGATTGTACTATTTGTATTAAATAAGTTTAAAGACTGAAAAACGATGGGTTTAACTATATCTAGTGTTTTTACAAGGCTTTTCGGCAAGAAACAAATGCGTATTCTTATGGGTGAGTGACAGATGACAGCTCATCGGCTCAAGTCGCCGTAAAAAGTAGTTCTGTTTTCTAATTTAGCGTTAAAACTCCGATAAAATAAAATGTAGGTATCTGTATTTTCAGTCGGTCTTGATGCAGCCGGGAAAACAACGATACTTTATAAACTGAAGCTAGGTGAGATTGTGACAACAATTCCTACAATCGGCTTCAATGTTGAGACAGTGGAGTATAAAAACATCAGCTTTACTGTATGGGATGTCGGCGGCCAAGACAAAATCCGTCCCTTATGGCGCCATTATTACCAAAACACCCAAGGCCTTATATTTGTAGTAGATTCAAGTGATACCAAGAGAATAGCAGAAGCGGAAAATGAACTTGCTAATATGGTAAGGATTCTTTCGACGTAAGATTTAATTTTATAGTAGAAGCATTGAAAATAACAGGGAATACTTAAACACTATATAATATACATTTAAAGTGTATATTGATATCTCAAAGTGACTTTCTGTTTTATATTATTCACATATTCTTTTCTTTATCAATAGCAATTTAATGCAACCTTGATCTTTGTTATTGCATCATAAATATGCATATTTAGGTGAACTTTAATGTTTATAAAAAGTTTATCTACACGTTTTTTAAATAAATTTAAGGACTTACTGTTCCATTTCTTTTAGATTGAATATTTAATTTTAAATACTTTAGACTGCAACTTACTATCAAAAAAAGTTTTACTACTATTATGATTGTGTATTTCATTTAGAAGTTCCACCATGGTCATGTTGGCTGCAAAGCTTTAAAAACAAACTTAGTATTATAAAATATAGTGAGCTTTTATTTACTTATTATAATTGCCTTTCTTGACAATTGGTTTTCTGAAAGAATTCACTTTAGCATGTTTGCCAATTATGGTAAGTTCATTTAAGTTAGTTGATTTTTGTTATTGTTTACTTCAGGAAAGAATGGGTTTATTATTAAACTGACATTAATAAATTTTACATACTAAATATTGTATCTAGGTATTAATTGAAAGTGTGGGATATTCTACTAACTTTATTTTTTTTTTACGTATACATTAATTTTAGATACAAAGTCCCGTCTAAAGACACTTGCAATAAGGTATATGTTTGCTTATTAAAATATCTTTTTATGACTAATATTAAGTTGTGTTTGTTCAACTGATGTTTTATGAAAAGAATGAAAAATTAAGTATTCTAAATAATAAATCTACTTAAATTCTGTATCACTGTTTCAAGATGTATATGAGTCTAGGACTTAAATTGTGTTTTCATTGTTGATAATATGATTTGAAAAATAATGCTATATTTAATATTTCAGTTAAAAGAGGATGAACTGAGAGAAGCAGTCATTTTAGTGTTTGCTAATAAGCAGGACATGCCAAATGCTATGACAGCCGCTGAACTCACAAATGCATTAAATTTGAATAATTTAAGAAATCGTCGCGTGAGTATCACTATTAAATCGCATATATATTATTTATTGGGTGATCAAAAAGAGGTAGGCAGAGTACAGTGGATAATGTATGAATTAGATTGTTGCCATTTGCCAATGTTCCACTATTAAGTAAATATATAGTAATTCTTGATAATTAAGTCCATATAAAAAAGTAACTAATGCTTTTTTAATTTCAGTGGTATATTCAAGCAACATGCGCTACCCAAGGACAAGGGCTTTACGAAGGGTTAGATTGGTTATCAAACGAATTGGCTAAAAAGTGAATTACGGTTTGCAGACACAATGGTTAGGCAGCGGGACCATTCCTATAATGGCTGGCTATACCATAGCAATAGTCTGCAATAATAAATATCCAGAGAAGACTAATTTCTATAACTATGTATATTTTGAGAGTGTTATGTTAAATTGTATAGGAATTTTGATTGAACTGTTGCAATTTTGGTTTTGCTTTGTGTTGAATAATGTAATTTATTATAGTTATCAGTTGCTTTCTTATAATAAGCGTGTGAAAAATAATCACTCTTACATCTCATAGACTTCCAGTTTCGCAACAATTCAATATTTCTTTACAATGTACTTGTCATCATTTGACATTTAATTTTATTACAAAATATGTTTTTCTAGATAATTATGTTGTAACTTAATTACTTTTTCTAAATAAGTAGTGTAAATTTATTTAAAATAAAACTTTCACCTTTTTTTAAAAAATATTGGATTAAATTAATCAAAATAAAATCTTAACTGTAAATTTTAATTGAATTAATGAAAAAATCAACAATCATTACACCTTTGTACATATGCAACAAACACAAGTATGGAGGTTTACAATTTAAAGCATTGCTTAGAATAACAAATCAGGTTTTAGGTTTTATAGACTTGTTTGGTTGTTCCTGGTTGTCTATTATTTGGAAATGCTGATTTGTAAAACGAAATACACTTTGGTTTAATTCCCTGCACTGTAATGAATCAGTTGAGATTTTTTTTTCATACAATCAACACAAGCCAATATATTATTCCTCGATGAAATTTGTCCATTTTTAGGTTAACACATAATATTTAGCACAATATAGCTTGAATTTCATGATGTATTTGATCCTTAACTGTGGCAAAGAACATCTATTTCGTCTCTACAGAAATAAGCTCAGATACGTTATTTAAACATAGTTTTTTTCGTGTATATGTTTTTATAAAATAATATTATATATTAAGTGTGGAGAAACTATTTAAAATAGTATGTTATTATTATCCTTTTGGGAACAACATTGAAAACCAGGCTGTATGGACTTGTTTCTTTACTTTTAATAAATTTGTCATACCATTTACTTTTATTATTACTTATGTATTTATTATTGCTATTTCTTTGAAAATGTTTGTATAGGTTTACCTGTGTTAAGATGGTTGTAAAGTTATATTCATCACCAATTAAGTATTGGCCGTGAGTGTGTTTTGTAAGTTTAAATTAAAAACTTAAAAAACCGATTAACGTTAAAGTTGGCCTGTCAAAGTAACATTTGCTATTATAAAAATTGGTTAAACAAATGTTTTCTCCTGTTGCTTCGCACATAACTTAAATATAGCATTCTGTTATAAGTTTTAATATTATTATCTTTAAAAATGTAGGTGTATATTATTACGTATTATGGTATTGTGCTAAATAGTAAACTGCTTTGAGGTTTTTATCAAAGTTTATTAATAAAAGTACTAAGATAATAAAAGTTTTTTATTTCATATAAATTCGTTGAGTATTACAAATTAAAAATTACATTTTATAGTTTTTATAAAACAATTTGTGTCAATTGAGTCTTATCCTAATTGGCCTATTTTTATTCCGCCTAACTGCTGATGATGTAGTAATTTGGGATGTGTAAACTAATGACTGGCGTAAATTCGCCGTATGTTTCCGATACTTTTACAGATCTTTAAATCAGTAAAGCGGCAGTATTTTGTTTTCGTTATTCATGTGTTTGTCACATTTAGTTGTGACTCCATTTTGGTTTCCTCTTTTCAATAAAGCTCTGTATACCTTCCTGTCCATCACCCATGTTAATATTACACAACATCTTTTCCTCACCCAAATCATACGCCTCAGATAAACTAAGTTCTATTTGTTTATAATAGAACTCTTTTCCTATAGATATAACGCTACGGCTTTTTATTTTTATCTTCTCTATGATTTTTTGTACTTCGCTGTCTAATTCTGTGACAGGTACCACTTTAGTTACAAGACCACTGTCATAGGCTTCCTTGGCACTTATCGGTTCACCTGGATATAGAATATTTACCAAATTAATTGCTTTGTAAGAGAGTACA
The DNA here is from genome assembly GCA_028551675.1 of Tineola bisselliella. Lineage (NCBI taxonomy): Eukaryota > Metazoa > Arthropoda > Insecta > Lepidoptera > Tineidae > Tineola > Tineola bisselliella. The sequence continues at coordinate 18,435 of JAPWLS010001899.1, forward strand.
GTACAGTCCACAAGGTGAGAAATACCTGTGAGCAGCATGTACATAGCCCTGGATTTTGGTACACATCTACCAATAGCTATGCCCGGAGTCGAACAGAAGATTCCAAAACTTGCACTAGAATAAAAACAATCGAATAGTTTACACAATTATCACTAAAAATAAATTCTTTCGTTTATAACTTTAACTCAATGCTTGGAAACAATTATGTTAAATTTTCTTACCCGGGTGTAGAAAATCTGCTGACATCAGAGCATACAATCATATCACAGGAAGCGACTAATTGACAACCAGCAGCTGCGGCTAGACCATTTACCTAAAAATTTGGATAATCTGTGGTCTCACTGTTCTAACTAGTGAGTTTGCATAAATTAAGCAAAAATATGTTAACTCACTTATCATTGAAAACTACAAAATTGAAAAACCTCTCATACTTATAGATCTGGACAATTAATTTATAATTTTGTATTTAATAGGAATATGAAAAATCTATCTGAATTTAGCATCTAAGATAGAAAGACAAGCAGAGGGTTGCTAGAATACATACACATTTATAATAGGTCCACGAGTGTTGACAAATAAATCACAGCAACAACCTCCATCCTAATCTCTTTTATTAAATTATTATTACAATTTGGAAAAATAAAGTACCTTAGCAATAACAGGTACAGGACTTTGAACAATAGATTTCATTAGTTCCGATGCTTTTTTAAATATTAATCTGTGGTGATCAATACCAGTGCTGGCATGCTGAAAAAAAATATCAATTACTTCTAGTTTTCTCTGTGAAATCAATATTTAAATGATGATATCTGCTAATCGGCTTGGTGGCATTCGTGAGACATGGGTCAATGAAAATTTGCTACACTTACTAATTCCTTTAAATTGTGCCCAGCAGAAAAAATAGAACCTTTTGCAGATAAAACAATAGCCCTTAATGCAGGATCATTATCATTCAATTTAATTGCATTGACTAAATGTGTCATCATATCAAGGGAGAGAGAATTTCTAAAACAAGTAATAAAGCAGTACATAAATTCTATTAATCAAATGTATGCAATATTTCTACTAAATAAAAAGAGGTCATAAAAGTCATACAACACTATTAATGTAGAAAATAATGAAATAGATATTCACCTAGTTTTTTCATGATTTAAAATAATTTCTCTAGTTCCATTATCATTATTAACTTCCAAATACTGACTGTTGTTCCTCTTAAATCCAATTGTTGGCTTTGCCAGATACCTTTTCAACAGCTTCAAGATAAATATAAGAAAATAAACAACAAATTAGTATCTAAATATAATATTAAGATATTAATAAAGCAATAGAAAGAAATAACCTTAGTCACCGGGATCATTGTGATTTGCATTATAGAATTCTTATTCTTAAAAATCACCATTTATTAACAACATAAAAGTATAATTTAGGTTTAGGTAATCTTAATAAAAAACACTATCTTCGTTTGTTATCATTAAAAGACAAGCATTGTAAATTGAACAAATAAAAGAGGTACTTACTTTGATTAAAAATAGTTATTTATCTTTTGATATATTTGACATAGAATTTCGAGTTTTATTTAAATTAGTTGGTTTATACATTGAATTGAATGTCGAGGCCATTTCAATCTGCGGGATCTCAAATCTATAGAGCGATTTAAGTATTTTTATAATAAAAATGTTTATTTTTATCGAAATCGTTTTTTTGCTACATTTTATTTTAAGACGGTATATCGATCAAATCTTTGCAATTTAAAATAAAAGATGTTTATTGCGTAAAATAAAAATTACATAAATACATCAAATAGTTTATTATTACAATTAAAATCTTAATATTAAAATTGACCCAAAACAGGGTAAATGATAAAAAAGACATATGATCTATTCTATATCTCTATGTATGTTTAAAAAAAAAATCCATTATACGCAGAGGCGGCTTTATCTATGGGGCAGTGTGTGCAGTTGTGCACTCGCTGCAAGCGCCACCATCGTTGCAAAGTAAAACATTCCACGTACGAGCCCTTTACTCTACACAATAATATATTTCTAAATAAATTTTGACTGCGTACTTACTAGAGGGCACCAGAGTATTGATTGCACACAGCCGCTACACGAGCTGGAGCCGCCTCTGATTAACGTGTGCCTATAGATTAATACAGTCAATACCATGTTCAGGCTGGCAGTATCTATACATTGTTTCCCAAATATACTACTATATATCAATTCTTTATGATATATACTTAATACATTTATGGGCCGGTCGATGCGCTTTTAATATTAAAGTCAATATTAGGGGTCTATAAATACGTTAACTTTAAATCGTGTAAATCTAAGTGTGAATAATAATATCGTCATTAACGCTTTTGCTTCAACGTTGCAACTCGTCCAAATGTTCACCATTATTCAAGTAGATAAATCATTATTAAATCGAATTTAAGAACATATGTCACAAATTTAACAACTATTTTTTGAAATTCACTTAGTTCAAAAAAAAAGTTCAGTAGAGAACACGTGGCACTACATCGTATATTATTGTTTTTTCATTTAATTATAAATGTCACCATGGACCCAACCTAATTTCGGCCGAGTTTATAAAATAAAAAATGGCAGTAAATAGTCATTATATAATATAATAATGCTATAGGTCCCAATTTATTTTAATTGCTTGATTTTTGTCTTATAGTAAGTAAAACAACACACTATGCTCAGGTCCACTGTGGACGCTTAATGATGTGACTTTAAATTTGAATTATACGTATTTTACATAGTAAAAATAAGTAGCTGGCTTACTTAATACATATGGTCCTATGAATGGATGGTCCTACAATCAGACTGAGCAGTTTATAGGGAATTTTGGGAGTGAATTTGATTTGTGATATGTTCTGTTTGATAAGTGTATTTATTCTGATAATTGTATATATTCTGGTATTTATGTGTGTATGTGTTTGTATTTATTAGTTTTTATATTATATTATATTATTTTCTTTCTTCATCATCTTCATTCTATTTCAGTAACCGTAATTTCAGTAATCCCAGTAGGGCAGGTTTCCGAACCTAGTACAGGGGCCCTTGCTATTTTATGTACAAAAATTATCTATTAATAAACTATTTTATTTTTATTATAGGGAAAATCTTAATTTATCAAATCCTACATTGTCAGATATATTTTTACGAGGAGTATTTTAGTCATTGTAGTGCCCTTAAGATCTAAGAAGTTGACTGGATCACATAAAGCAAAACTTTGGCATGTAAAACTAATTTAAACCTTTGTCCATAGTTTGGATTCATAAATGCTTCATAGAAGATACTAAATTATAATAATAAATCGCAAATTATTAACAATCGAATAATACTAAATTTTTCGAAGCATAATAATAAATAATAATTAAAGATTTTCGAAGTTTTACAAAATCACATAATAATTATATTTCAAAATATCACATTAATTTATATACTCTACTTAAAAAATACATTGGAATTAATAAACATAATATCAAAATGTATTCAATTCACAAATACTAAGCACCAAATAATAAATAAATAAAATATAGATTAGAGCGGCAACATTAACATAAATAAAATTAATTTAAAAAAATTAAAGCACATGTTTTGCAATAATATATTTTTGCCCGTAATGAATATCCGAGTCCTGTATGGCACGCCTTTCTATAGGTTTAGTAAACCTACACAAAATTACAAGACATCTGGTTATTTCTTAACGATAAATAAATGAGTGAATACTTGCGCTGACTATGTAGCTACCAAAATAGAATAAATGCTTTGCAGACTTAAAGCGTTGGACAAATCTTTGGATCCTCATGGATTTATACTATACATACAATGTATAATCAATGGTAAGATTAGCAAATATTACTTAACATAAATCACATAGACGCAAACGCTTTCTGGATACATTTGTCTTTAGTGGCAGTTGTCTGCACTCTCGCTTAACATGAAGCGAAATATAGTCTTACGTCGGGCCATGGGCGTAGCTAGGGTGGGGCAGGGTGGGGCAAGCTCTGACTTATAAGGTACCTAATCAAACCTAAAAAACTTAATTATCTAGGTACTCAATACAATACTTAATATCCCTAAGAAAGTTCACATATTATTTTAGATTGCTGCCCCACCCTGAGCCCATGGCTGGCTACGCCCTTGCGTCGGGCTATTTAAAAACACAGTTCCCAGTACCGACGAGATGTTTTAATTAATCTAATACTTAATTTGTAACACACAAATATATCTAAATTAGCCGTTATATTACTTCCTGGAGCTCGGGCCAGCTTCAGCATCTGAAGCAGAATCGCCAAAATCTCCATAATCAGCCTGTTCATCTTCAGCAGTCATTAGCTCAATTACAGCGCTGAAAAACATAATTCAGTGTGCGTCAATTATAAGAACTTGTGCATTTTTGAATATATACCCATAAAGTTTTCTTTTATTTATAATTCTGTATAAATAATTAAAGTAAACTGAAAAAAATAATTACGGACATTCTTTAACAAAAGTAAAAGATTTTATTTGGCCTAATTTCTTACAATAATGAAATACTCACTTCAGAACTCCTTCTTCGAATGCACTATGTCGTATAGCATGCTCAGATTTGTCAATCACTTTATTCATTAGTACAAAGTCTAATAGAGATCTCATTTCGAATATGAGACGAGAAACTTCTTTCTTGCATCGCACTTTGTAGCCACCGATGGTAATAATTCTGTCTTCTACCGAATTTTCCACTAAAATTTAACCATTTATTATTAATATGAAACAAACTAGACTTGACAAAAATCATAATCAGTAGAAATACACGCTTAGAACATAATATGATTGCAAAATTAGGCTAATTTCATTGAATTTTATAAGACTACATTCTCGCTTCTATTCAATAATTATGGCTATTTAGATAATATATAGCAACACTACTGTGTGTGTGCACCTCCCTACTTTCGACCCAATTACATATACAAGGAGCAGATGGGAGTGAACCCACATAATTAATTGAGTGTGAAAATTCTTACCATTAGAAATATTAATTTCTCCAAAAAACATCAGGGGCAAAGTGTAAACAAAGTTGACATCAATCAGATATAGATTCGCAGACTTCTGTTTCAACCAATAAGTGAGCCAATTGTGTCCCGGGTTATTGCACAAACGCCTAAGTCCCGCTCTTACATTAAGAGGTTGGCTCATCACACTGCTCGGGTGAATTTTGACCTTTCCTTCAAGTAATCTCACAAACGGTTTTGCCGGACGTTTTAATGAATGTAGACCCGTCCATCTGGAATATTTTTAACACTGTAGTAGTTAGAGTAATCGCCAAGATAAAGAGATATAAAAAATTGTGAAAGGGAAACGAGTAAAAAAACTAAATGTGACAAATATCACATACCTCACAGAAGCAATATTCGGGTAAAGAGCCGCAGCGACAATAGCTTTAAACAAGCTAATATTCCTATGATTACGATTCTCCCTTCCAAATCTAAAATCGCCAGGTGTCAAGAAGCCCATTTCCACCAAATTATTACAAAACTGTTCCTTCATCTCCACCAACAATTGCAATGTTGAATATGAAAGGAAATTGTTATAGGCGAAGCTTCTCTTATCTGTGCAATGTTCCCACTGAATGATGGCCTCAGATAAAGCCACTTGGTCACTTGGTTCACCGTTTGCGAATGCACGACGAGCTGCATCTACTTCAAGCTCTTTACCTGTTAACAGATAATATGTTATTAGACATCATTATAATTTAATTAAATACAAAACCATTTTTGAAGAAATACTAGAGATCAAATTGGCTGTGTAAGGGTCATGTGATATATAAAGTGAAGTCACTAACGTAATGTACGCTCTGTCTACACTGATAACGACATCAACGTAAAATTATAGATATAATTTCTAAACTTAATATAAACCATAGGCCTTAAATTCAATATAATGATCATGGTTTTTTGTAGCATAGTGATTCAGTACGATTTATTTTGTACAAATTTATTTATTATGTTAATACAATGAAAATCTTAAATAAAACTCACCAATAACAAGAAGAAATGGATCTTTAAATCCCCATACTGCTGCGACAGAGGCAGCACGGTCTATACAACCAAAGAGTGCCCCCAAGATTAACAATTTCCCTGCAGCTGGATGCGCTGGCAATCGCGCCAAGTGCCACCCGAGGGGTGTTAGTATTTCTTTTTTATTTAATGCACCGCATCTGAAATATTTATAAAAATTTACACAATATATACATGGAATGGGTCACGTTTCATCAAAGTCAAAAGTCATAAAATATTCACATCAATGTAGTGAGGGAGTGGCATGCCAAACAAATGTACTATTAGACTACTAAAACGTATTGATATAAAAAATTAATACTTCTTAAAATATAGCAAGATCAAGTACTACAATTGCATCAATACGTTTTTTATAATTAGTTTCATATTAATCTTAAAAAAATATATGCATGCAAATATTGGAAGAGCGGTGTACATTCATATCACCAAACAAACAAAAGTTGCATGTTTCTGCTCATAAAACTAGTTTAATATCAGTCAGAGTCAATTCACATACTGAACACAAATGTCCATTCACACGTTATGAAGATTTGCCTTTAAAACTTAATTACATTACATTATATATAATACTCACTGCATCAAATGACTAATCGCCCAATTAACAGTAGAAGGGTTTGGTGGGTCCATGACTTTTGACAGCGCTAAAGCCGCATTACCCAATCTCAACTTCTTCATTGCTAATACTGGTTCCAATAAATCACTTCTCTGTAACTCCGCTAGAGGGCGCTCATCCAATTTCTCAGCTCTGTATGATGTCAGCAGATGATAACAAATGCCAGGTTGACAACGGCCAGCTCTACCACGTCTGTGAAACAAAATTGAGGGTTAGGTACATAATAGTAGCAATCACAAGTTATATAAGTTTCAATCAAATATGATTAACCTCTGTCTCAAATTAGCTTTAGATATCCATTCTTCAGTCAATGTACTGAGATTTTTCTCAACTTTGAATCCTTTAACTTTCACTTTAGCAGAATCAATCACATACACCACGTCATCAATAGTAATTGATGTTTCAGCAATATTGGTAGCCACAATTATTTTACGAATATTCGGAGGATGCCTTTTAAATATAACATTTTGGTCAATAGTTGCCAGTTTCGAATGCAAAGGATATATCTTGAAAGCTTGTGAAGCAAATCGTCCCGACTCCTCCATTAGTTTAATCAATTTTGTTATTTCTGCCATGCCTGGTACGAATACCAATATAGCGCCCGGTGGTTGATGGCATATGTGTGATATAAGTGCATATATTAAATCTATTTTCAGAGTCTCGATTCTGGAATCCAATAAAGTCCTGTATGTTTGAGGATGTATTTTGCTTCTTATTGTATCCAACCATGGACCTAAAAAAACATCGTGTTTTCAGTATATAATGGCTGGGTAAAACTGATCCTGGCAAACAGAATTAAGTAATAGTCATTTTAATAGAAATCAAGAACCTTTGCCAATAAGTTCGCATTCGCAATAATTTTTTGACAGCATAAACATTTCTTACCAACATCCGCTTTATACAGTATGTCCTTACTCATTTCATCACTGGAATCTCTTAATTGCATTCTTTTCTGATAATGATTTTTTTTCTGGCGTGGTTTTTCATCAGGTAAAATGTACTGTGTCATTTCAATTATTTCTTCAAGATAAACATCTTGTACAGGGTATGCCAGACCTTCAATATGCAATAGTGGAGCTCCATTGAAGTAAGCACTAAGGCGATCAGAGTCCAACGTAGCGCTCATCAAAATTATTTTCAAATCTTTTCTCTTGGTTATTATCTGTATTTATAAAAAATCCAGAATGTCAATTGAGTTACTTTATAATTTATAATTATGGAACATCATAATATACAAGATTTATGATTACCATGTATAACATAAAGATAAGGAAAACTGTCTAATAGTAATCTTACTTGTTTAAGTAGACACATAGTCAAGTCCACATTAGCATCTCTTTCATGAACTTCATCAAGTATAATATGACTTGTACCAATTAAAGCTTGATTGGTTTCTATGTCACTCAGGAGCACTCCTGTTGTACAGAATGTTACACTGCATTCGGATCTTGCATTGACGCTGAAAAAAAATAATAAAAAAAATAGTTTTTTTATTCACTTTAGTAATTAGACTCCAATAAAGAGCTTTTAGTTGTCAAAATAAATACAAATATAACTGAAATAAATGATCACAATGAACTTGATTTAGCTGCTGTATACTGGCATTGTCCACTTACATACTAATGTTAGAATAATATAGTATAATACATCTACTATGACATAGAAAAATAGCTGCTGTATAAGGGCATTGTCATCATATTTTATACCTATGGTATTGGTATTTTATATAAGTAACTGAATTGCTGTTTATTGAAGAACAAATTCTATCAGTATTCTCTAACATGTCAAAACTCAATGAAATAAACTTTAAGAATATTAAAGACTATAATAAGTAACAAGTAGAAGAGATCTAGCATGGTTAAGTGACTCTTATAGATATGTGTACATATAAATTATACACAGGTGATGTGGTATCATTTTGCCTATGTGTGATTGTGATTTGATCTTGCCACATCTCTGTCAGGCATTGCATTGCTTCTGTATGCAGCATACTTGTGAGTAAACATACATTTAAAACAAAAAATAATGAAGTTATAACCATATTTCTTTTATAAGGTATTTTTTTATTTTGACTCATGTTAGTTCATTCCTTATTTAATAATTTCATCTTAAAAGAACTTACGTATCTAGACGCACAGCATAACCCACTGATTGGCCAATATCCTCACCCCTCTCTTTTGACACACGATCTGCCAATGAAGTGGCAGCGATACGACGAGGTTGTGTAACTAAAATTTTTGTATATGCTCCAGTTCTATTAATCATAGCGTCGTCTAATATGATTTGGGGCACCTGAAGTTTAATGATGCAATTGTATTTATTAATTATTTATTTTTATGTTAAAAGATATAATTTGAAACTATCAATTGTTGCTTCTAATGTATATTTTATATGATTTTTTTTTTAAATTAACTAGTTCTTCTTTTATTAATAGCTTCAGATATCTATTAAAGACGATTCTGCCAATGTCGAGTATTCAGGCAGCAACCCAATAAGAAATTATAAAATTTTAATACACATGTAAACCCTTATGTCAAAAATACAAACAAAAACAGTAAAACTATCCATGAGTTGTATAAATATTCATTTATATCTAGACTTACTTGAGTAGATTTCCCACAGCCAGTTTCACCACTAATAACAACCACTTGATTATTTTTAATTATATTCAGTAACTCCTCCTTCATTTTGTAAGCTGGTAACTTCTCCCTAAATGTTAGCATTTCTTTATACTGAAAACGGTTGGTCATTTCCTCATACTCAAAATAAAATGCATCATTTAGACCCGCATCTTCATCATTCTTAATAAAAGTATGATTCTTAAGAGATTCCTCCAGTTTTTCTTCAAAACTTCCCGTTATTATGTCTTGGTAACTGTACTTGTAACGGATATTTGTCGGTCTTAGATTTAGAAGGTCAAAGTCAGAATCATTATCTGAAGTATAGTCCACATTTTCAGTCTTTACTTTTACAATGTCTGGAGCTGATGATGTGCTGAAAGTGGCATGTGGAGGAGAGTAGTTCATTGAGTCTTCTTCTCCTGTTTCAATCTCTTTCTTAACTTGTGTAATGCCAAATGATGATGTGGAAGGTGTTGCATAGGAACTCATTAGTTCTTCCTCTTCTTTTACTTCCTCCTTTATTTTTATGCTCTTCAGAGATGATGATGTGGAAGAGCAGCTCATTGATCCTTCAGTTTTAACTTCTTCCTTTGCTTGTATCGTAGGAGTGACATATGTGAAAGAGGTCAAGCATATAGATTCTCCAGTTGTTTTCTTTGCATTTGGTGCATCTGGGTATTTAAAAGGACTTTCTTCTTCCAGTTTAAATGGCAAATAATCTGGTAATACCACTGATTGTTTTGTTTTATCTTTTTTTATGTCATTTTCAATGGAGTTGTTTTGGTTCTCGGCAAATATAGCACTATTATTAAATACAGCCTTAAGTTTATTTTTAAATACTTTACCCTCTTCAATGTTAGTGATGTTTCGTATAATTTCTTTGGCTTGAGTTACTACATGAGGCGGAATTGCAAAGTTTATCTGAAACAATATGTCGTAATTAGAGATGTTCCAACTAGTCGGCCACTAGTCGGTAAAGCCGACTATCCGGCCACTATTGTAGTCGGCGACTAGTCGGCGAATAATCGGCAATTTTGTATCTATTTCTCAATAAAATGTATGTGTTACTTCCTTGTAAAGAAAACATATTTATGACATTTATCAAACAAAATTAGTATCTTAATTAAAAAACAAATTAACATAACATTTAATGCAACACAGACAAACATAAATAATTCCTATATACCATATATTAAATTATCATATAGTAATAGATATCGTAATTAATGTGCAAAATCTTACTGTATAGTTGTTTAGGTTATTTTGCTTGTTTCTATCCCTGTAATATAAACCGAGCTCTTTGCCCCTTAATCCAGGAGGTCTAGATGTTACAGGCGTTTCATTATCATAGTTCTGATTCCAATATCGCCGGCGTCCTCTTCCGCCCCTCCTCATTTTTAGTAAATATCACGAGTCAGTTTTATATTACATGTAAAATATAATACTTGTAATGATAGCAAGTATTTAGAATTAATGGATCGATTCGCTTTCAAGGCAATTAGTTTAACCCTTTTACAAAGTGCCTGCAGCCTACATAAGCTAGGTGAAAATGATTTTACTTTCACTTAAAAACTGGAAAAAGCAATCCCACACAAATCGCCGCAGTCGGCTTTTTCCACCATTCAGAGGTCCATTTGACAGACAAAGAGGGCGCCCGAACCGGATATCACGAATGTTACAGTATTGTCTATGCCATAGAGAGCAAAGCAAAGATAAAACTTTCTTTTTTATTTTATTTTGTGGCAAAGGGATCGCGCCCATACAACCAGACAAAGATAATACAATAGAGCACTGATTCAGAACCTGTGCATTTTGTCTGCTACGAAATTCTAAAAGTATGCCGCCAAATTTTAGATATATGTATAATAATGTTAATATTATTAAATAATAAGATTTAAAAAATTTTAAACTTATCTTTTTCTTTCTGTGCTGCCAAATTTTGAAATCCTTAAAAGTGGGCCGTAACAAAATAAAGTTGAGAATCACTGCAATAGAGTAATGGACCACAGACAGGACAGCGTTCTCACGTAATGCCGCACGGTTTCTATGTCAACTTCTCATTCGCTATAAATTTAACGCAACACTGCATGGAGATGCTTCGTGAGAACACTAAAAGGGTTAATGAACTTCAAGGCGATTTAACACTTGTTAATTGTTTCTAATGGTTTCTGATTTGCAAAACAGTTGTTATTTATTTATAAATGAAATGTGCCATTTAGTCTGTAATTTCAGTTGCAACTGAAATGAATATGATTTATAATTTTATTTTTTTGAAATATGTAAGATTTGTTTTTTGAAATATTAAAACAGTGTTAAATTGCCAGATATTTAGTGAATGCCATGAGATGGTGAGTAAATATATATCACCAGTTACGATTGTTACGTATAACGTACGATAATATCAGTAAATAGGTTTGCAAAAAATATTCAATTTAAATCTTTTTTGTTTTTCCAGGAATTCTGGTCACTATTATGTCGGGGCAGGAAAAAGAGAATATTGGCTTTATTTACTATTTTAATAACGTTAACTATTATGGCACTTTATTTAAGTTATAATATCACTCATTCATGGATTTTAAGGTAACTTACACTTACTAATATTGTTTAACTTAAGCGCAAAGTGTAGTTTTAACTGAATAGAAGTTATAGTGGCCGTTCTGGTGTCTAACTTAACTTATTTTATTTTTTGTTGTTATTTCTTTGTTTCTACAGATACATTTAGTTAGCATCAATTTGTTGTATTGTGTTATGTCCCATTACATACAAATATAGTTTATTTTTGATGTAATGTCCACACATTGCAGGTTACAAAGAAATCAAAACAGTTATATAGATAACACTGGAATGAAAGTGATAGTGGGACATTATGTTGGAGGTAATAAAGGAGGAAGCCTTTCCAATGGTAAATTATGTTATTTATTAGTATGTCCATAAGAACATTTACAGCTAGATTCTTTTTGATTGATTTTGGCTAAGAACTAAGTCACATTTGTAAGTCTTACAAAGCAGGATTTATAATAAAAAAGTATTTATTTCAACTGTATTTACTTTATCCAAACTAAGACTGCATGTATCTTGCCTGTAACATATAAATTTTAAATAGGTGCCTTCAAATTCCATAATTATTTTTGATTTAAAAATATTAATGCAAATTATTAATAACAGTTATTTTTAAATATGTTATGCATATTTAATTTAATTTCTACAATTTTCAGAAATAATCAATAGTAATAACTATAATCCAGTCCCGGGTGCTGGTGAAGGAGGCAGACCTGTACAACTTACACCACCAGAACTGATCTACGCTAGGGAGTTGTATGCACTACATTCATATAATATACTTGTTAGTGACAAGATAGCTATTAATAGAAGCCTTCCTGATGTTCGGAGTGAAAGGTTAAATACTACAATATTTGCATCAACTATAAAGTTACATCTAGAATTAAATTAAAAGACTTGCAACTATGATGACTGTATGTCTGATTTAATAATTGTTGCAGTTTCTTAATTCAATTAATGGGACAATTGTTAAGACATACTTTAAAATGATGTTTGTTCTTCCATTCTTCTTCTTTCATGTCATTATGTTACCAATGATAGTTATATCAAAGTCAGTTGCAGCTGAAATGGTAACGCCTAGGAGTGCCAGAGTGCATTCCATGAGAGCACGGCGTTTATGTTACATTAGTCATGTAATTATATTAGCTTATATACGTAGTATGTCGTAATACGTTTTTTCCCAATTTTTCAGTTGCAAGAATACAATAATACAATTAGATAACTTACCTTCAGCTAGTATTATAATAGTCTTTCACAATGAGGCGTGGTCTACTCTAATGAGGACTGTTATGTCTGTGATATTGAGATCTCCAAGTATTCTATTGAAGGAGGTAAGTTGAAGGAGTAACCAGGACAGACAGATTTTGGAGTGCCTTTTCTCATGACATGCTGTTTCTACTTCATGCTATAAACAGTGAAGCTTCTGACTTGACCCTTTCAGAGCAATTGATCCAATTGTTTCTTCCTTGATTCTAACTCTATTTTTGTTACCAGTCGTAAAAAATATTTTAGTCAGAACGCCACATGGAACCTTTTAGAAGATTTATGGTTCTTTTGTTTATATATTTTTTAATATTTACAGATTATTTTAGTGGATGATGCGAGTGAGAGACGATATTTAGGGAAAGAACTTGAAGATGCATTAATCAAGTTGCCAATTGTTAGATTGCTTAGAAGTAAAGTCAGGTCTGGGTTGGTCGGCGCCAGGTTGATGGGAGCTGAAAATGCTACAGGAGATGTTTTAGTGTTTCTTGATGCCCATTGTGAGGTAATATGATATTGTAATTTAAAGAAAGAAGTAAATATGTACAACTAAAATTGATGGTATTTTGTTTGGTGTATGAGTGGAGGTTAGTATAGGATGCAGCCTCAATGGTGAGGGACGTTAACAAGTGTTAGATCTGCTTGAAGTATCTATTTCTATTGTAATAAAAAATAAGTAAATAAATAATTTGGATTATCTGTTAATACAGAGTAATACATAAGTAGATAATATGGAAATAGACAATAAAATAAATAGACAATAGAAATAAAGATTTAATCTGGATTCTGTTTATTTTTAGGTTACAATAGGCTGGTTAGAACCATTGTTAGAAAGAGCGGGAAGTGATGACGTGTTCATATGTCCGCACATAGATCTGCTATCTGATGATACATTAGCATACACAAAGAGTGTTGATGCTCATTGGGGCGCATTCAGTTGGCGCTTACATTTCAGGTGGTTAATACCAAGTAAAGAAATTATGATTAAAAGATCTGAAAATCCATCCAAACCTTACCCTACACCAGCTATGGCAGGCGGGTTGTTCGCTGTAAGAAGAAGTTTGTTTTGGCGTTTAGGGGGCTATGATAAAGGCATGATCATTTGGGGAGCCGAAAATTTGGAACTGTCATGGCGTGCTTGGCAGTGCGGCGCGAGAGTTGAAATTACTCCGTGCTCAAGAGTTGGACACATTTTCAGAAGGCACAGCCCATATAAATACCCTGGTGGTGTCACTCATGTTCTGTATTCTAACTTAGCACGAGCAGCTAAGGTGTGGATGGATGATTGGGCTGACTTTTTCGTCAAATTTAACCCGACTGTCGCCAAATTTTGGGATCAACAATTAGTAGAAGACAGGGTTGCGTTACGTGAATCTCTTAAATGTAAAAGTTTTGAGTGGTATTTAAATAACGTTTGGCCTCAACATTTTTTCCCTACTAAAGATCGGTGGTTTGGAAGAATTAAAAATGAGAGAGGAGCTTGCCTATCTGTAAGCCCTGGTGGTACTCCGGGATTAGGAGGACCTGCTAGTGGTGTACAATGCGGAGTTGCGGATAATTTAGATAGACTATTAGTATACACTCCCAATGGGAAAATTATGGCCGACGAAGGTCTGTGTTTGGAGTTAGGAAATAACGAGAGAGCTATTTGGAAGAGTTGTAGTAATTCTGATAAACAAATATGGAAACAGAAGGGTGCGCGGATAAATACGCTTAAAGGGTTGTGTTTGACATTGGGTAATAGTAACAATAGTAATGGAGAAGGTGATCCAATTAAGGTGAGGAAATGTGTGCAAGGGGCCGGGCAGATGTGGCACTTTGAGAGAGTACCTTGGAGGTGATCATGGCTAGGTGGAGGTGAAACATAAAGTACATATCATTATTGTTGTACTCAAGGAGGAATTATTAAACAAATTAATTTAGTTTTATTTGACTGCAATTTATTTGTGATATAGTATTTAATCATGTATCTTAATATTAATTGTTATATGTTTTTTGTTGTTAACCTTTAACAGTGGATGTTCTTTTTTATCACACTTCCATGGAGGCGCGGTCAAATTAATTACGAAATTTTAAGATTTTGTTAAGATTATTACTTTTATTATTATCCAGAGCATTATTTGTTATATATATTCTGAGCGATTTAACATTTTAAGACACTCTTTGTTTTGAATAAACACGAACATTATAAACTGCGAGCGACCTGTGAGACCGCGTCCACAGTTAAAGGTTAAGTATGCAGTGCAAACCTTGGAGAAGTTTCTTTAAATCGTTTAATGAATAATTTTGCTAACATTTTTGAAATGTTTGTTTTATGGCAGCTTTTAATTGAAAGATTGTTGCTTATTCTATTGGTTGATCTCTGTCATAGAGAATTTTCGAGACATGGTTAGTGTAAATAAAAGAAAGGTTTGTGATAAATATTTAATATTAATTGCCACATTAAAATCTTACCAGTCATTAATTTTAGTTTTTAAGATAATTTTTTAGTATAAGTTTTATTTTATGAAATCTCATACATTCCCCATTTTTGTACTTTTATATTATTTTTTTTTATATAAAATTTAATAACAAATTATTTATAAATCGGCATTTATTTTTATATTCTTTTATAAATAAATATATTAATAACAATTATTTTTATTTGTTTTACTGAATTTCATGGCACAGTTAAAAAGTTTTAAAAAATTAAGCCTATTTTATACAATAAGAAAAAAATCATGTTAAATGATTTAAATTATAATTGAAATAACTTGATACAATAAATTAGTTAACTCTTCACTTATAAAACATAAAAGTGAAGAAACTTATAAAACAAATGAGCAATAAAGGCATTGCAGTAGTGGAGTAACCCGAATTGCAATTGTCGCCCCAACACACGTAGCATTTTGAATTTGTGTAACCTCTCGACCGTTGCATGGACAAAATGGCGCTACACGTGCCATCTACTTTTCTTTCAGGGATACAGCCTTTAACAATATCTATTGTGTTGGACACTAAAAGAGAGAAATTCAATTACGACACAAATATCTCACAGAAGGTTTATACTATATCATTTTACACGCACTAACTCTCACATATTTATAAAGTGATGTCACAAGTTATTCATGAACAAAATCCTCTAATTTAAAAGACTTTGTGCGGTTTACTACTACACTATATTATTCAAATAAAAAAAATCTCGAAAATTTTCTTAATTATTCGATAACTGGTACAAACTCAGCCTCATCTCGATCACGATGCGACTTAAGAAAGTATTCGAAACATCGAACTGAATTAAACAAAAGAAATGCGATAATAAGGTGCATAGTCTAATGAATCAGTTATACTATTTCAATTATATTATAATTTTTTCTTAAAAGGCTCGATAAAACGTAACGAGAATACTGCTCCATATAAGAACTGAGCGTTATCTTTTAAGCCAGTGTAGCGAAGAAAACTGCTATTTTAGCAGCGCTCTAGCTTGTATTAAAGGTGCAAACTTACAACTAGAATCTTCAGGTGACGATACAATCTTTAAACAGCGGTACTCGATTGGTACTCTTGATCCAGTAGACG
Source organism: Tineola bisselliella (assembly GCA_028551675.1). Classification (NCBI taxonomy): domain Eukaryota; kingdom Metazoa; phylum Arthropoda; class Insecta; order Lepidoptera; family Tineidae; genus Tineola; species Tineola bisselliella. The sequence goes on from JAPWLS010001899.1 coordinate 35,116, forward strand.
GAGGTGGATGAATATTATTCGTGATCCATTCGGGAGAGACCCAATTCTCTGGACCACATTCTACAGGTGTACCAGGAAGATACTGAGCTTCCGGACGACAGCCCATGCATCGATGATAGTAACAACTTTCCGATGCAACTGCAACGATAATTTATTAGGGTAATTACACTAGTTATCGACGCTGTTTAATTTATGACCCACCGTAACAGTCTGCTACATTTATTTTATATACGATACTTTATTACTATTTATATAACATAGGATAGACAGGGACAAATTATTATTTTTAATATTATATTCTTTTAAAAAAATTAAGTATTTGATTGTTTTGCGCTAGAATTCTTTAATATTCCATTGTACATATGTATGTTGTTTAGTTTGGAGTCTAGACATTGCATGTATACATTATTTTATAAACATGTATTAAAAATAGAATCATGTTACGCAGTTGAACTGACTGTGTGGTTCGTGATAAGTTTAATTCTATGTTTAACAAGCTATCACGTTGTTGACCAGAGAAATTCTATTATGAAGATCAGAAAGAGAAAGTGTTGTAATTCAATGTGTACAATATTCGTATCTTTTACCTCAACAACCGTGTAATTTCAAAGACGTGATGTTTACTGGTGTTAATAAGAAATCGTTCAATTTAATAGTGGCTGCATTTCGTTGTAATAATTACGCGAATTAACCCCGTATCGAAGGCTATGAAATGTTTGAAATGTAAGAAAGAAACATGGTCTCACTTCCTTGCTATGTGCTGGCCGTGCCCACTGTGTAATCACTGGGTATTTTACATTTGTTTTAAACGAAGCAATCATATGTCATTTTCTCGCGTTTCGCGCTATTTTAAAGTTTCGTTCCTATTCCACGGTAATTTATTAAAATAAATAAATTATTAAGTACATTAAAAGAGGGTTAAGATTTTTACTCGTGTCTCGCTTTATTTGATTTTGAGCTAGAGTGTGATTCAGATCAGAGACAACTGCTACTAAAGAGCATGTTAATTTGGGCGTATGTTTATCAAGTTGGTAATGTGTCGATTTCGGATAAGACCTATTTTACCGGCCATCAGGCTGTCACTTCGCTACGCGTTCGACGTACGTATGTAATTATTGAAAGAGAGAATCCGCTCTCGATATGGCCTTCTTGTATCTACGTTTATCTCAACTATAATATCTTAAGAGTACATTACTTTTATGGCTTTATTTACTTTTATTTATATATTGTTTTCAACCTTGCGTTTTAAATATTTCAAATGAGATTTTAATCTGCACATCCTAAATGATCTGCGACGCGACGGCGCTACGTATAATATCAATCCAGTTAAAATTATATCCTTAGGCTACACACTACGCTCAATAAAAATTAAATTATAATAACACAATTTTATTCACAGTGTGTGGATAAATATAATTTCATGATGTTTTCATAATTATGAGATGTCATAGTGTAGCCTAAAGGTGAGTTAGCGATGCGTAACCCGATCGCATCAATGACGAGGCTAGAAAGCTATGATAGGCGCCTGACATAATTGCTCACGGCTAGTTGCGTGCACCTTGTTTCGATATTGAAATTGTATCTACCTATTTTGCGTAGTGTTGCGACAGCGGAACGAATCAGTTGGTGCAAGACGGATATTTGCACGTTATCTCTCAACAAACGTGCTCGTAAGGAAATAAACTTATTCGAGATCGAGGCCGCCTTCATTGTGTGTCAAATCATTTCTAATTGAAATTTTATTACAAGTGCACTTTTAAATTACAAATTATGGATGACTGTATTGGTACTTCAATCAAAACTTACGATTATTTATAGTTAAATATTATTTTAAGTATTAAAATGTTTATGTTGTGAAATAGAATTTTACAAACTTTTTTGTGGTAGACCCAGTGAGCAATCGGTAGCCTATTTAATCTAATAAATATAATATAATAAATAATAGTTATGCCCAATTGTATATGCAGTCGTAGGATCCTCGACACCTACGTGCATTACAATAAAAGCGACATTGTGGCGACATAGACACGAGGCGTTCATTCACAATGTAAATATGTTTGTCAACAGACAAATAAATATTTATACAGAGGCGACATTTCGAGTCGAGATGAGCCGTGATACGGAGCTATTGTGGTGTCATGCGCAGGCGGTAATATCGGTCCTGTCGATTCATTCATGCCGGCATACAAATACGTATTAATAAATTTTATGATGTAATCTTACGAAAAAACAATTGAAATTAAAACTTAAATTTTATAAATTATTATATTCAATAACAATAGAATATATAAATAATGAGGTATATTAATTTAATGCTTACAAATAAGTGCTTGTTTAATAGCTAATGCAGTGTTAAAAGAAACTTAAAATTATATTTGGACTAGATGTAAATAAATAAGTTGATTCCAGTGTTTATAGAACACCTTCAATTATTTTTGACTCGGAAATTAAAATTTTTTAAATAATTATCTACAACTTACCAGTCACAATAACTCCAGAAACAACTAAAATTAACAATAACATTTTTAATATAGCAAAACAAAAATCCGTTTCATAAAACACGTCTTTCTTACAAAAAGTGAGTTATCAAACTAATCTAGGGCATACCTACTGTTATCAACGCGCAGGATTTGTTATCTAACTTTCCGTAAGACTGTATTATTCGGCAAAATATAACAAAAATGATAATTGAGTACGGAATCGTAATTATTTCAAATTAGAATAAGGGGCCATCCATAAATAACGTCACACGTTAAGAGGGTGGAGGGGGGTGACGAAGTGTGACATTGTGTGACAATGGGGCGGAGAGGGGTCCTAAATTTCGTAACACACATTTCAAAATACATATAATTTAAGTATTAAAACATTATTTTGCATTATTTTTCATACTTATGTTTGATTTGATGTTAATTTTATTAAAAAATAATTTAAATTAAAATAAAAATATTTAAAATTTTTTTTTACGAAAGTGAAACGAAAAAAAATATCATGTAACCATAATAGCAGCATTCATACATCGATGAAAGTAAAATTTAACATTTAACCATTATATTACAATTGTTGCATAAACTAATATATCTTAGTATAGAATATTTTTTTCGGTTATTTGTTTTAAATATTTAAGCAAATAAAACATTATAAATTAATTGTGTGTGTATTGTAAGTGTATGGTTGCGTAAACTATAAATTTTGTCTATATGAGAAAATGGGTTAATTATTCTTCTTAACATCACGCCGACAATGTAGGTGTTCATATATAGTTCTTTAACTACCTTAATTAGATATGTAAACTCGATTTTTTTTCAATATCCGTGAGTATTGACGATTCTAACACTACGTTATATTTCATTTGCTATATGCTATTCATATTAATAATAAACTTAAATATTTATTTATACTACACCAATCTGCCCCACTTTCCTCTATAGTGCTGTCCAAATAGCTTTTCATAAGTAGCATGTTTCCTAGCAGATGAGAATATTGCTATTCAGTAGGTCCCGCGGATGCTTTAGCCAGATAAGAAGCTATTTAGATTCATCGATAGTCCAGGCTCATTCTATAGATGGCTCTACATTGCCGGCAATACACTTACCAATTGTAACATGTAAATTTATGATAGCTTCCCGAGTTGTTTACTAAAGTGCATCTCATTTTTCATAGTGCGGAAGGATTAGGGAAATTTTACGTTATGTAAATATGAAGGCGATATTGGAATACATTTCAATTAGATACTTATTTAAATTCACCATTCTATTATTATTATTATATATATTGTATTATTGAAGTTATTTGTCTTACCAAGTCAACATAGTGTTAGTAGACTACTCTGAGATAGCTACGCTACAGCAGCTTATGGACAGCACTCTTAAAATCAAGCTCAGTGCGGTAATATCTATGTCACGCTAATGTAAATATAGTACTGTTCGATTATTTAAATAAATAATTTACTAAATAAATATACTTGTTTATCTAATGATCAGTTAACATCTTCCCTTAATAAGACTAATTATTAAAAGACAATCTATAGCTTAAGTGTTTTTTAAAGTTATAATTTAAAGCGGCATAGCTTTCACTCAAGAGGACCAATTAATTCTCGGCAGAAACATTAACCGTTCGATAAATTTCTTAAAAAATACCGCGCACCTCACGATAAGAGGAACGAGTTCGGGACTTCTTCGGTTCGATTAAAAAGGTTTTATTTATCTTGGACAATTTGTTATTGCCACTCGTGTTGCCTTCCGGTAGCCGTGTAATTGAATCTTCTGGTTTCTGAAGATTTACGAGGGTCATTTGATTGAGCTACCGTCCTCTGATTAGTTACGGCCCGACCTGTGTCGTCGGACTACTTCGCTTTAATTTGTTTAGGAAATTAATGGTCAGCTTAAAATTTAAATGCGTACTCAGTTTATCATTATGAATAACATTATGCCTTAATTTTATTGAAATTACTCGCATTATTACGTACCTATACTATTTTATTAACTCTAAAATATTCTAATTAATGCAAAGCTGAGAGTAACAGGTGACCAATAGCATCACAACAACCATAAACACAAATGCGCAACCGTCCCGAGCACGCTCTAGATGGCTCAGATTGTTCCATTAATTTACATGAGAGCACATGCAAATAACCCATAAAGTTGACACATTGACCTGTCCATGATAGAATCGGCCAGGATGAACTATGTGCCCGTGTGTGCGCGGCCGGCCTCGAGAGATCGCGTGAGATATGCCAGGGCACGTCTGTCCGGCTGCCTTCACGATCCTGCACCGTTATACACATTTTATTTCCCCTTTTACTTTGCTTTCAATATCACAGCCTCATATAGTAAATGATTTAAAAATATAATTTTTGGTACATTTTAGTCGGTTTTTAGTTTGTGAAAAACAAAAATGTAGATTAAGTGGACATGTGTTATTATTTTATAAAAATAATTCAATAAATTGAAAGCAAGCTGATTCGCAGTTGACTGTCGGCAAGTATCGCAACTACCATTCAATAATTTATAATAGCAATTATGAGATCGTTGCCGACCGATTATTACTTGATGTTTGTGTAATTTTTGTAAAATTATCACCCAACCGCCTATGGACTTCTCGCTATTAACATAATTTACGTTTTAAAATATAGCACATAAAAATCGATGGGTGTTAAATTGAATTCGGGGAGCCAGGCAAATAAGAAATGGAGGCGCGAAAATTGGTCGAAGCACCGTTTAAAGTATCGTTAAGGCTTGTTCGAGAGAAAATATTGTAATCGGCGCTGTGCTCCAATCTACCCAGTTTATGAGGTGCGGAGAGTATCGCCTGCCATTATTTTGAGAGTTGATTTAGTTCCTTATTTTATACAGTGAATTCTTGGAGCTCTGATGACGCTTACGGTCTTGGAAAATCAGAAAAAAAAACTCTTTATTTTAATTTATTAAACTTTAGTAATATTTTTCGATATTATAGCCTTTTTTTAATTAATCTAATTCACTTAATAATTTAATAAAGATTGTATTCTGAAGTTAATAAACTCTTAGACATTAATTTCTCGTAGATAAATCATGAAACGACCGTGTACTTAATTTTAAAAAATGTTAAATAAAATCGAAGGTTGTATTTTGTTGCAGTTTGTTGAGAGAGTTGGAAAGTGTTCGAATTACAATGTCGATATTACACATACATCGAGTGATTATTATTATTTTATTTAATTGGCTGCAACGTATCAAATTAATTAATTCATTTTAACGAGACATTAGTAAAGTGGGTCTACTTGCGTGACATGGTTGGTACTCGGCAATTTATTTAGGAATAATTTGCATTTTTCATAATGAGTTAAATGAGTGGCAGTTTTAACTTTAAAGGTCGATAAAATGATTTTTAAAATTAATATTTATAGCCTAAGCCAGCGGTTCTCAAACTTTTTTGGCGAAGGAAAAAGCCTTAATATAATTATAAAAAACTGATTTATATGTATTTATGAATAATCATATTGCAATGTAATATTACGTAATATTTAGTTGGAATGTTTAGATGTAACTTTATAATCTCCCTTTGGTAGGTATTTTTTGCAGTATTTTAGCCCTAGGGTTCCGCGGAACACTACTTTCAGAATGACTGGCCTAAGCGATTGTGGCTGGGATTGGATATAGGCATGGGCGATGAAATCTTATGTTTTAATATCACAAAAATCTCGGTCGACATGTAACGATAAATCTTCTATTTTTTATAGATATATGTGTAAAAATATACTTTGGTCTGTCAGTATCTATGATACAAGCTACAAGCTACAAGCTAGACTTAATATTAACAAACATTTAATTGTATTATTATAAGATACACGTGGATATGAACAGAATGTGGAGCAGCTCAACCTTAAACCAATTCAAAGTTTTGATTAGATTGGAATTGCTCCCGAGAGTAACAAAGCGATGTGAGAGGTGTTACGCTGTTTATTTCTATTTTGTGTTAACTTGAAACGTTTCACTTGCGGTTTTAATGCGGTGGATTCCAAATGGAAAATTTTGTATTGATTTCATTACTGAATAAAATTAGGGTAAAACAGTAAATAAGACTAAGTTCGGTTATATGTAAATAAGCTTATGTTTGTAATTATTTGTAATTTTTTATATCAATAGCGGAATTGTTAGTTCGATTTCCGGTTGAAATAAATATTTGTAATATTATGTACATTTGATTGCTACTTGACTAATTCGATTAAATTTAATTTTTTTAAATTTCGAGTTATCATGGTATATACTACATCACTTGACAGATAGATACGACTTTATTATTTTTATTATTAAAGTTGAAACGATACAAACTATTGAATCTGGAATTAAACAATTGATTGGTGTTCTCAAAATGACATTAATTGGCTGTTGATATGAATTAAGTTATGTAATTCAAGATAAGAGATCTGTTATTTAAATTGCTCAATTTAAATTGCATTACGATGACTTTGCATATTGTTACATTATCATATTAAAAATTGCAAACTTATCGAGTGTCACGACTGGGTAGTAACGGACGAGTATTATAATAAATTTCTATTAAATGATATAATTAATTGTATTTTTTAAGAATTTATTTTTTAATTGTTAAGATATGTATAAATTATTTAGATTTTTGTTTTCTAAAATTATGATTAAGAGTAAGCAAAGTTTATTTGTTACTGGAATATTATTTAAGAAAGTTGCATGCCAAGATGCCGCCCAAGCTATGCGGTGATGGATTGAGTTTTAAATAACCAATTAACTGAGACGTATCGCGAAAACAATAAATATTAAAATCAAGTAGCGCGGTTATTAATAAATTTCATTAGGAGACTGTCAGCCGGTCGCAATGTCCGCCGACAAACGAAATTCTTTATATCTGTAATTAATTGCAAATATTTTATTGTGATTTAATTTTCGTTTAAGGTCAGGATATATAGAACGGTTTACGTGTATGTCAATGTATGAGAACATTTACATAGATTCATTTATTCCAACGTGTATATTCATATACACATATGTAGTACTGAGCGTTTACATTTGACTAAATCCTTTACATTTTCATTATACAAACACACGTATAGAAATTAGATACATTATATATTGATATAAGTTAATTATGTAATTATTTATAAAATTGGTAACATTCTTAAGAAAATCAAAGATACCTATTATATTATAATAGATGATGCATGAAATCGTAAACATGGAAAATAAATGGTACGAAAATTGTGGCCTTATTTGTGCTCTTAATTGGGTATAGATTTTTTAATTTTAATAATTAGGCAATCATTTTATTTTATAAATATTTAGAGTTGAACTTGCAGTGCTTTTTATTATTATTTCTTTTTCATTGTTTGCTATTATCCAAGAATCTTGATTGAGTTGCAAAAGAAGCTTTGTACGATCAATTGGTTTGATTTTTTGTCCAAAATACGTGCCGCGACTCTGTATTCTTTAGCTTTAATTCGAATAAAATCGTTCATCATTAGAGTAGCTGCAACTTTGTTCAAAAGTCTAATCTTTGAAGTATTCTAGCTCAAAGGGCATCTCGTAAAATGGCACTGTTCGATGTGCCAATCAGAATGAAGGGGTCCACTTTATCTTCGGAATTCCACCGGCGACGAGTAACTCTGACTCATACCGCTACTGGCCACACCTGAGCATTTTACAACTATTGAACTCCTATATTTTATAATACAGATATTTCTAACATTAGGGTTGCCAAACGAGATTTGCTTGGAAAAAATATAGTACTTATGTTTTTTAATTAAAAAAAATCACATTTTTTTCCATAATTAATATTTAAAAAATAATTTGTTAGTTATAACCCTAATATTAAACTTGATTAGAGTTTAGTGTCACTAAGTTATTTGGGTCTTTCCATTGTTAATGTTGACAGTAGCACGATGAAGTTACAATATCTTAAACAAACTTATTTAATGAATCACAACTTGTTAGCAAGAAAATATGCAACACTACCTATTGTTATCTGTCTAATTAAGTATAATAAAGATTATTTTAGTTTCAGTTCAAATAGTTTAATTTTTGTCAAATCATAAACTTGCAAAATTTAAACGCAGTTGGTTTAAATTAAGTTTTTTTTATTACTAATGCCTACAGTATCTACTAAGTTGTTATTTTAAATATAATTCTCAAAGGTAATCAAAGTTGCATAAACAGGTAAATACTAACTAAAATTATCTTATACTTATTATTAATTTAATATTTTTGAATAACTTCAGACGTCACTAATAAAAGTAAAATTGCATTACCTAGCCCGGTTCCAGTTTTAATGCGAAATTTTATAATTTTAAAAAGTAGATATATGGCTACTAAAGTCTTTGAGTGAACAAACGGAGCCAAAGTTACCCAATCTTTGTTGATATCTTTTGTGAGGTAGATGTAACGGAACGTAAGTAAATTGGTTTGAATGGTGAGAACGGAATGGTGTTCGAATTGTCATTTTAGAAAATACGTTTAGTACTAAATGGCTAAATTAATATTATTTAATACTATTGATATAAAGAAACTTATTTTTTTACATCAATAAAAGTTTGCAGCAGAGGTTCTCAATCTCTTCTGGGCCACCCACAGCTTCTTTATGAGGCAAAAACAATTCCAACGTCACATATGGCACGAGTTTCATAAATTCCGTACAAAATAAAAAAAAACACACTAATAATTTTTATTCATTTTCATGTAGGTATATACTTATACATTATACATACTCTTCCTTCTTTTTTGCTATTTTAACTCACTTGATAACCCCGAGAAGACAGCAGCGCCCGCATTGGGAAGCTATGCCTTACGCAATTACACCAGCATGTAAATTACATTGATATCGATACGCTCTATTTTTTACGAATTCAATCTATGCAGAAAGTTTGAAATGAGTTTTGTGATCAAACAATCGAATCGACGATTGCAATGCGTTGCTGATGATTGTTAATTTCACAGCACGTTTATATGTTACTACATTTATGTAACAGTTTGTATCACAATAAGTAAAACACACCTTATTAATATTTAATTAAATATAATAGAGAAGGCGTCAGAAACAACTTAGTAACGTATTAGCACAACGGACTAATGATTTTTAGAGTCATTAGCGTTTTTCTTTATTTTTTATTTCAACCTATTATATGACCATATTCCGCCTGATGTTAAGCTGGAGTGCGATCCATGAGCGGAGACGACTATTATATCAGACAGATATCCACTATGCCGGCTTGAGGAGACGAATTTAACGTCCAAATTGACAAGGCGCTCTCCTCTCGTTATCCTGGCTACTTCCAAGCCGACGCGACTGTCCCGCTTGAGTGTCTTTTTCGTGAATGTTACAAAAATAAATATTCATATTCTCCTGTTTAATACTTCAAATGTTGCGGGTATTCGCGTCTTTCGCACATACTTCTTTCTGTATTGTACCGCTATGCATTAATTAACATTATACTAATAAAAAATAAAACAATGTTTTTCTCTGAACGAGTACAGGATGCCTTAAACATAAACTAAAATATATTCATGTTTCTTTAAACTTCGATTTATAATCCAATTGTATAGAAGTTATTATAATTCAATATAAATAAAGTGAATTTGTGTAGAATAGATGATATCGTACTTCTGTATCGTACTCCAAGATGTATTGATGTAAACCGTGTTCCCCGAACTACATACACTTTCTGGAACACCTACCATAGATTTAATAATGCTTATTTTTGTTTTTATTTCAATTATCATATCATAATACTTTATTAAAGTATTATTTCTAATGTTAACTCCAATAATATAAACTATTATGATATTGTATAGGTACTATTGATTATTACACCCTGTGCGTTAATTTCGATACTTAAATCTATTAAAAGAAATAAATATTAAAAAATGTATAAGACAGTGTCTGGAAATTGTATTTTTGTTTTCCTTTATATCGTTTTTTTCTCTTTAAATAAAAAATATCCATTATATGCAAGGGTGAGTGTTATTGTAAAATGACATTGACATTGCATAAATCTCTACACCTCGCAATGCCCTAATAGGGTTCATATTTAAATAGATCAGAACGTGAAACAACTTATAAAACATATCTGAGCTGGAATGGACTAATTCAGGCGTATGGAATCAAAAACAGCAATTGTAATAAAACTGCAGATTGCTGCTTCTGATTATATACAGTTCAATTTAAAAGCCTTGGTGAGGCTTATTCTCGTGTTTCAATTATTATTTCAATTATTTTTAATCCATAGTTTGAATTGTTAAATTAGTTAACTTATCAATCAACTTATCAACACGAGAAAAATTAAGAATCTGAATTAAATAATTTTTGGTATCTTTGGCGGAGTAGTTGTATAATATTAGTTTTGTAGTGAAATTGTTCGAGTAAACATCCCGTCTTATAGATTATTAACTCACGAATGTTTCACGAACAAGCTCATTTAAAATCAGATAAAACAAGATATCGATCAATCCATCAAGCGATTTTATTGACGCCATAAATTTTCGAAAATATTTTCTCGCCGGCGAAAATCGAGCTTCGGCCTCGTAAGGACCAAATTGCCTTGTAACTAAGTAAATTATTGTCGGCCTGTGCCCGCTAACTATAGAGTATATCGCCCATCGCCCTTCCGCCGCAAAATTGTGTGCAGATCGTATTTTAGGTCATATAAATGTTTGGTAAAGAAATTGCCATGTTCTTGTGTTCTTGTAATATGGGTTTTTGGGAAAGCGGCCGCGAGTGTGTAATTGTGTTTAGTTATGGCTTGTTGGTCATGTTTGTGTATCTGATGTACAAGAGTTGTGGTTTTGATAAGATGCCTGACTCATATCCGAGTGTACCTAATCTTTAATTATGCTTGGAAAATTTATGTATTTATTTAAATATATTTAAACGAGTTTTATGATATTGTAACAATATTTTTTGTATTAATTTAAAATGTATAACTATACAAAAGGGTGAGTTGGATAATGTGGTGGGTTTACGTAAGAGGGCGGCGGCGGCGCCAGTTGTCATCGATTACGAGCGGTCGTGTTCGAGTGCTGCGCCTGCGCAGAACCGCTTGGAGCGGTCTCGTTGCGTACCTGTTACGATCTGCAACAACGAGAAATTCAGCATTTGCACTTTGTCTCGTTTGTATCGATCTTGTTGGACTTGTAGACCGGCCAGTATCAGAGCAACTGATAGTGACTTGTCAATTAGTGAGCTGAATAACTCTTCCAAAGTTTAGAGAAATTGAAGCGACAAATTTAAATATTATTATTAAATATATACACATAAAGTCTTCATACACATCAGAACATCGCATACAAACATAAAACATCCATATTGGTAAATATTCAAAGGTAATGCTCTTAATTAAGTTGTTATTGGCAGCTATTCGGTTTAGACTACGTGTTCAACATTCTTGAAGGCACGAACCAGACTGCGAGACAATAGAGACAAGATTTCAATAAAATTTAAGAAATTTTGTTGTGGGCACGATATTCTTATTTATTTTAAATATAATTTTGCACAATTAAGTTGTGATGACTGCAAATTCTGAGATAACGTTATTCGCAAGCATTAACTCTAAGTCTAGCCAAAATCTGGTCATAAACTTTCATCCAGTCTTAGGTTCGGTTGCGCAGTGTTGGCCGGCGGCGCGCGTGGCCTGTCGATGATTTATCAATAGACGTCGAGATCTGCACGAGGAACTTCGACCACTCTTCCTGGCCCTTTGGCAGCTCTGCTACTGACGCTTTCTACAGGCTCATAATTATCAAGTCATGTCATTTTTTATGGGATGAAAGCATATTTAGAATTAATCAACAATTTAATCTAAAATAAAGAATAATAATAATAAATTTTAAGAGCCACCACTCCTTATTTTAGTCTTAAAGCGAGTAACAGCGCACGCGTTGCCACTCCTTGCTGTGTTAAATAGATCTACTAAGGTCATCTCGACGTTATAGTAATCGGCAAAATGTACTCTTATTTAAAGTGCTAAACTTGCTTGCTTACTGATAAGAAATAACAATACATTAATTACTTAAAGCAGTTTCTAAATAGTGCACCTGAATTAAACATTAATTATTGGAAGACGATTTCTTTCCTTTTTGGGATCATCTTACTTAAATTTCAAAATGGTTTTTTTTTGTAATTAAACCCCTTTTTTTAGATGAACCAAACAAAGTTGTATTCAAAAACTCTTACGATTCATAGTTTAAACTTTATTTTATTTTATCGTAGTACTTTTTACCTTTTTTATTCTACATATCTCCTTCCTCCTTGTATAATAAATGCCAGTAGCAATCTAACTTGTTGGAGTCAAACAGTATAAATAAACGTTTACATGGAAATTAGCGTACGTTGAGAGTTTATCAACTCGTAAAGTAGTATCATAATATTTAGATATAAATTATATTTACAAAAGCTGCACGTGTCACATCTAAAGCGATATAAATGTTAAAATAACACATTAACCTATGTTATCTAAATCTAACTGTACCCCTGGGTTTTACTTTGACTGTTTCATACACATCTAAAATATGGCATATAAAATTATTTAAATGCAGCTTTCTAAATAAATACCAAAATCATGGTTCCTCTAAAGAAATTTAATCATTTTTTTAGTTTTAGATTTCATGTAGCCAGTAGGGAATTCGTATATGACTGGCGGAAAATATCTATACAAGCATATACAAATACAATGGACTTTCAGAACTACATCACTAAAATATTATTAATAAAGCAAAAATAATATTTCAATTCGTACTAGTCGTTCCAGTGTTTCAAACTTCAAACTTATATTCATACTTAGTAGATAAATTGTTTGTTTTGGACAACACAAAAGCTTTTATAGGGTTTGAGTTGCCCACTCTTTTGTTATCTCAGCCTTCCTCATAAAAACTCCATATCTACAATTGATAGTATCAGATGACTGTGAAATACCGTGGTGGAGTCTCCTAACTTGCTTTATTCCAAAGCATCCGCGGTAGAACTAATGGCCAATTTCAATCGTAACTCAGACGAGCTTCATTGTCTGGAGTTCGCACTCTCCCCTCTATCTGCGGGTAGGTGACAAATTTATTAATGTCTGAACAATATAACAGGTTTTATAATGCCGCAGTTGTAATTTGATTCGCCTTTACAGATTGTCTGATTTACGTTTCTATCAGTTTGTAGGAGATGCATGAAAATTTGTACCTGGACATTATGATGCGTTTAATTAATATATTAATAGGTTATTCCTTTTAAATTCTGTCTAAACCTAGCATGGTTACAAAGCCTGATTGGTTCTTTTTATAGTTACCTGTATATGATATTAAGAGCGGGATTCATGATATACGATACAGTTACCGCTACAGATAATTATGTGTTGATTAACGTTGCTTTTGCTTTATATAATATAGGTATGTATTTGTTTTTGTAAGACTAACAGTTCTAAAAAGCTTCTCATACTACTATTACATTTCATCCTTCTTCAATTTTGTCGTCTTGAGCCCCACTCAACTATAACTTTCTATTGGTAGGTGATCCAATAATAATAATAAATAGATGAATTATTTACAGTGGGTGGTGATTTCCTTATCACTATCTGAGTTAGTTCTTTCATCAGAGTGAATGTAGGCACCTATTAAATTTAGAACACAAACTTCCATTATGTTTGCGACATTATGCAATTGGCTACTCGTGTTGATTGCAATTTATTTATCAAGTAACTAATATTAGATAACGTCAATTCTTTGTGATAGCCATTGACGTTGCAAGGTTATTAAAAATGAGAGTAAATGGAGCGCCTGCGCATGTATCTACGTAAGTTTTAACTGATCGTCCGTGAACGAAGCTTTTTTTGTAGAAATGCAAATAAGCGGCTGTTTTCCGCTGCATGCTTTGAGTCTATTCGTTTTTGCTTTACACTGATTCTTTCAAATAAGAGTAACCGCGAAGAAGTAAAGTAGAGATGTTTGCTTGAAGATTTTATATCTCTTAAAAATATCAGTAGCCATCAATGAGAACTCACTTCAACAGATAAGTCGTCAGCAAGAAAATTGTTATAAAGTATGAATAATAAATATTTCTGCAACGCTATCATACTTTTAAAGCCGGTATAGCTCAGGTGACTGCTGTGGCAGATATTTCAGAAGTTGCATTCGCTCCTGGATCATACTCCAGTTTAACATAAGGTGGAGTGTAGTAATATGTTTTCGAAAGTCTTTAAATCTACTAGTGTTAGCTGTTAAAAGATGACAATTATTATTAATAAATAAATTCATCAAGTTAAAATCCACAGACAGGTTTACCTTGAATGTAACTGTAAGGTTTCCAATAGAAGGATGAAGTAAAAATATGCGGTTAACTAAAAAAATATCAATTTGTGGTTTCGTTTAAAATTACCCAACATCTTATAGATTTTTTAAATTGCTATTAATATTAATAATTACTTTTAAATTATTATGTAAAAGGCGTGATAATTTTATTCACACCTCCCTTACATTAAGTTTTTTTTTTAAATAAAAACAACGCATCTAAATATGTAATTTATTAATTTTGTAATCATAAACCAATATTAATAAACCATTGAGTTAAATGTAACAGAGAACACATGTATGTATCATATATAAATACGTAAATTATCGGCTGTATGTGAATAATATTGTCTGGGTAAAATAGTATAAAAGTAATATTCATAAAAGACAATATTAAATTAGTTTTTTAATCAAAGTATACGTTAAATTTTAATGAAGACTCAAGAAAAAAATGGAGTCAGGTGCCACACAAGGACATGAAGAATTCAATTAATTTTCATAATAGGCAAAGTAGTCTTCCGCGAGTCAATGACAATCGAAAATCTGTTTGTAAAATCGAAAGTGCAAGGTGACTCGATGTGCAGAATCATAAAAAAGTGTTGACGATCGATGAGTAATGCTACACAAAGAGTTGGACAATTAGACCGAACAGGAAATAGTTTGTCATAACACTACGCAAAAACCGATCACGAAGTTTATTCTGCGTGAAATTAGAGCGGTGGTTTTTGTATGAGAAGGGGCAGATATTCTGACATGACAGTCTTCTTGGAGATTGGCACGAAAGACCTTGAAGGGCATCCCTGCCAGGAAACTTGAGAATTCAAGTTAAATATTGAATGGAGGCACAATGATCACTTAAGTATGTATTTAAATGTTAGATTTACATGAATTATATTCATACTTTAGACGACAATTTCTATAATATTTACAAATCATCTTTATTTTATTTTTTAGAAGTTTAGAATGTACTTGACAAAAGACAACTGTTATCACAGAGAAATGTACGTACCTACTAAATATACAATGCTTCTAGTCTAGGGAAGACTCTCGTTGTAATTGATTCACCAGCCTACATGTCTATATGTGCTTGAAAGTTGTACTATTCCAGGATGGTAGATTGAACTAACAATAATCATTAATCAAATCGACATAGCGGGGGTGACTGTTGCCGCAAACATTACCCATATTCTAGTAGCAGTTATTTCCGTTAATAAACCGCACTTTAGCTTATCATTAGGGCTTGTAAATTGTATAAAATTAGGCTGATAATAACAGTTAACTCTTTATCTTAGCATTTTAAAGGGCGCATGACAAAATCTTAAAGTCATAATGAAAGCGACATTGATAGGCTTAAGTGTACTCAACAGTAATTAATGTCGATAAGGGTATTATCAAGTTTTTGTGCACAATAAAATTAAATTTATTGAAGTATTAAGTATAGTCAATTAAACAACGTCATCTTAAGACTGAGTGTGGAATATTTTAACATGTAACAGAGAATGTTATAAGACAAGGTTTAAACTCTCAACAAAATTATTGTTTTTTTTTTCAATATCAAATATACACAATATTAAACACGCATTCACTAAATGGATAAAATAAAGTGAAACTGATTTATAATTATAAAAAATAAAATTGAATTTAACAAAAAAAAAACTAACTGATTTAATAATTATCATTTAAAAACAAAACCTAATTTAATTTGTTGATACAATTTAGAGAAAAAAAACTGTTAAAGCACGCATTATTCTTTAACTTTGGCTTCCGTGTGTCCAAGGCCGTTCAGCCGCCTATGAGGCGTCTTATCTGTCAAACTTGTGAAAAAAAAAGAAAAAAATGTCGTTAACGTAATTATCCGGTTCAACAAATAATCCATTAGAATTATCGAAAGTATAGAGGTTGATGAGAGTAGTTTATTCGAAGATGCTGTTAAAAGAAATACGTTGCTAAGAAGCACGAAACAAAGAATATGTCTATAGTTTCTGTTCTGTGATAATAATGAATTTAAAAGATTTTGTGCGGCTTACTTGATATCGCGTTTATTTTCATTTATTATGGTCGCAGAAAAACTATTAGGATAATGTTAGTCTAAATAAACGCAATAACAAGTGGCACTTTCTTTAAATTAGTTAAATCATATTGGAATCAAGTATTGTTATTATGTGTTATTTGCTGAAAATATATTATAAAAACTTATTATTATTTATCTTTGTGTTTAAAAATTTATAATCAGTACTATATTACTAAAAATATGTTTAAAATATTTTATCAAATTATTTGCGATTTATCTAGTACTAGTAGTGTATTATAATGCTGAAGAGCTTTTGGATTTTACAAAGTTCAAAGTTTCATCGCAATCGGATAGTTGGCATAGGACATACGGGACAAACAAAGGGACATACCTTTCTATGTTGTATGTAAAGAACTTTCTGAAAATATTCTTGCTAAATCACTTAATGTATTGACATATGACATGCATTGAGAATGCAAACTTGTATCGACCTTGGTTTTATATTTCAATGCGATAGACCCCATCTTGTAATCGACACCAGCTCAGTTCATGTGGTTTAAGAAAAGTAATCATGACCTTGTCACTAAATACAACCTTTTACTTTGCGCTAAAGTATCAGTATTATTTACAAATAGATTATTAATCAATGATATGCAGAATTAAACTAATAAACTAGACATGGATTGGGATGAGCTGAGAAATGCGCGTATCCATGTATTAGACCATGCTAAGAGTGTAAGAAGAAGAAGAGAAAATAAATTAAATTCATCTTAGAAACAGAAGCATCCATACATTTTCTTCTTACATTTTTAAAATTATTCTTAATTTGTAATAATATAGATTAAATAACTAGTTCATGAAGCGACATCTCAAATTTTCAAACTCGAACACAACTGGCGCTAAAGATTTCCACACGGCTGAACAGACCTTGACAGATTCTAGGTGACGAACGTGATATCTGATGTGACTTGCATATTTGTTGTGTACTTTATTTTTTATTTAAAACAAGAAATAATTAATTATTTAACTTGTTTGCGTGTCATATTGAGGACCAAACGCTAATAAACATTTTAAATTGTAGGTTTTGTAATTTATGATAATTTTCGAGTAAATAAAGCTGGCCAAATTAAATGTAAATTGACGTTACGACCGGCTTAAGCGTGCCAGATTACCTCCTACCGATAATGGATAAATCATACAAGTTTATGACTACGGTAGCCAATAAACCTATTTGTTCGTAGACAGATCCACATAATCGAGCGACACTTGATAGATATGGAGTCCTAAATCACGGGATTATTTTCAATAGTTTAGTCCTCCCTTTGATATAAGATTACAGCCTTCAATAGTCATGTTGAAGTTGCAAAATCGCTTTGCAAAGTTTAGTGATATAAGCTCATTTGACAATTGTATTAGGATACGAGCTTGTAATTTTAAGAGGTAGTCCTCTTATTGTGATCATAGATAGACTATGATTAGATGAAGATAAAAAATTTTAATTCCGAAAATTTTAAAATTCATATACCTAAGCTAAATTCCTAGGAATTGGATGCAAAACCCTATCTTAATAAAAGCTAAATTTTTTGCACAGTTCAAATGCAAGTTTTTAAATAAACATATTTAAACCGCATTATTAAAAATAATTTCTAACAATTTCACGTTGAAAATATTTGAATCTGTATGAACAATAAGTATGACAAAGAATGTGCCAATATTAGTTTTACTGCATACTTGTGCGGTGTACATCGTCGGCAGTCACGAAGGCGCGCCTCCTCGTGACCGGACTGACAAATCGAGATGAATTGCCTGCGGATTCTTTCTACAGTGGAATTGCAGGAGCAGTTGACATGACTCGGTGGTTCTTAGATAGGAATTACCAAATACGAATGCTGCTTTTGTAATATTGCTCACGAAAGTAAGATTAAGTCAAAAGGAAGAGAGCGATTGTGTTTCAGTTGTTCAAGGATAAT
Organism: Tineola bisselliella; assembly: GCA_028551675.1. Taxonomy (NCBI): domain Eukaryota; kingdom Metazoa; phylum Arthropoda; class Insecta; order Lepidoptera; family Tineidae; genus Tineola; species Tineola bisselliella. The sequence continues at coordinate 53,865 of JAPWLS010001899.1, forward strand.
GAAGTATTAATTATAAATAAATAATTGCTATTGGTCCAACTGTCATATCGTCTTAATTGGAAGTATAAAAGTGCCTTTCAAACATATGCCAGTGGCGACCTCGAAAACCATCCATCAATATAGCAATATTTAATCCATCGAGTTGTTACGGACGTTTTGGTTCAATTAAGGACAGTACCTCTCGGCACCCGATCCGAATGGAGAGTTGTTTAACATGATTGCATGTCAGCAGATTTAAGTACAGGATTAACGGGTTGCTCAGGCAATGTCCGTCGTTTTGCCTTTATCATATCAGAGCGGCGACAAGCGAGGTGGGGTCAGGTGGAACCCTGGAGGTGATCAAGGTGTCGATAGCTACACGTCGGAGAGGTCAAACTACGGATTTCCTTTGACTTATTATTTATAGCTTACGAGTCTCTCTTTACCTTAATGGTTAATAATATTTTTCCTACATGAAGTTGTTTACATCGAATTAGATTAACTAACGATTCTGCATGCAATCTCTTTTGAAGAAATATAAAATAATTATCATAACTTTAATTATATATTTACAAATTGCATTTTGCAATAAGAACAAAATTTTAACATGATTGGTTGTAGATCCCTGCTGTGCGTCCATCATGGTAAATCAGACATATTTATGTGAAAATATTGTTGAATCATTTTATATTGACTAAGCATTCATACTGTAAGAACAGATTACATATTGATAGTAATGTCGAAAGACTACAAAAACTAACATCCAAGGAGTTCTGATAGAAAGGGATAGCCTGGTTGAACTTAATGCATTTCACCATGTTGTTGTGAGTAAACCTTCTTAGACAATCATCAGTTAGAATTGATGGCCGCAAGCCATTGTGATTGGAACTGGTAGATAGAGTGTACTGGTAAAAATGTACGGACTTCGATGTAGGCTGTTCCCGCGTTCTGCCTCGGAGCAAATCTGTTTCAAATTCCTGGAATCTTCCACGTCTTCTGAGGCACGTCACTAGCCGTGGGAAGTTCAACATTAAAAGTATTTATTACCCGAATTATTGCTTGGGAGGCCTCAATTAATTGTCGTGTGCAACTGACATTAAGTGCTGCGACGAGATTTTTTCACTTTTACGCAAAATAATGAATCCTTCTTTGCATAAAGAACGGTTGCATTAAATTTGAGCAACTCTGTGATAAATTGGAGTATTGCACTATTGGTAGACCTTGAAGGATCTGTGTTCTGTACACATTCATTGGCATGGCAACCAAATATTATATCTTTTTCTCACATAATAATACCGATTCCGTTGTAATTATTTAGAGTTACATTTGTCCTTTGACGTGAGTGGAATAATCCATTTAATTTTAACAATGTTTTGATGTTTATTCATCCGTATTTACGTTTAGTGCGTGTTGATGACAAACTATGTAGTTTAAACTTTAAACTTAAGTGATGTAGTTTCGTTGTATGTACTTTAATGTTGTATAACTTGTTTTTAGATTATGTAATAATTCTATATAATTTTTATTAATTTACATTTTTACAAATCCTATATTACAGGAGGTTTAAAATAAATACAACCTAGATAATAGTAATAGATAATTAAACGAGCGGGAAGCTATATTGAATTTAGTTATAAAAAAATGTGAAGTGTCACTACACTACACATGCAACTTGTCTTTAATTTATGGGTTCTTCGGTGCCATTGGCAAAATTTAATTTGCTTCAAGACATGCAAATTTTGAATGAGATCAATTATAGAGAGGCATATATGAAACAATGTTTGCCGATGAGCTTCTGATGCTTTCTCGGGACAGACAACCGGAATCACCAATAAATTGCGCAAAACACCGCAGATTAAGTGATTATTAAGTACAAAAAGCGTGTAAAAATTACCACAAAATTGATAAGAATTTCTTTTGTTGGCGTGGTGCACGAAAATTGCCTCGTCGTACATTAAAAACCGCTTTAAAAGAAGGGCGACGTTGCGAAACCTTGGAGAAAGGTAGCCTGTTTTAATAAAGGCGATCGGCGAGCGGACTTATTTAAAGTCGCAATAAAAGGAATTCCTTAATGATGCTGACGCCGATATTAATATTGGACGAAGTCGTCCGGCGGCCTCTTCGCTTAAATGTAGTTATAAATTACATTTTGGGCGAACGTTCGCTCTTCCCCACTGAGAGACGAGTCGCCGAGTCGCTTCGGATTATGTTTTATACAACCCTTTTCGAGTCATTCGCGCTTATGGCGATGATGTTGTGACAATCATCATTTATTACACCTGACTACTATACTACTCGAATACATATATGAGCTTTATTAGTGTCTTGAATGATAAATACGCACAAGAAGATACTTTATGTTTTAACAAATGTATAAGTAAATTTCATTGATGCTAATTTTCTTATCGAGGTGATAAGATCTTTTAGACAGATGATTGGTTACTTCAGATTGATGTGTTAGTCATAATTGTTCAAGCGCGACCCCCAACATTGAGTGTTGCATGCCATATACAAATAAAGTCTACGCCATACAACACCAGTAAGTGTAAAATAATTACAAGGCGTGAATTCGAGCAGACAGTGTGCGGTGTTAATGAGTTTGGAGGCGTTACTATGGATGCAGTTTCCTTGAAGCTATTTTCTCAGTCCCGATTGTTTGTTTACTTATAGCTTTTTTATATGATAAATTTTAATAACAATAATTTTATTTACTCATTTCTTCTTTATGTGCGTCCTATCATAAAAAAATATTATTTAAATTATTATTTGGTTGTCACTATATGCGAATTTATATACCTAATTTATAAAATATAATATAAAATTCTTACTTTAGTAAAAAGTTTTGGAAACGTTGGATCTAAAATAGTCAATAATTAAACGCGATAGTAGACCGAATAAAGCTTTTGAAATAAGTTACGTCGTTTTCGCGAACAATCTAAGATAAAACTACAATTATTATTGATTTCGTTAAAGATGCGTGAGAAGTCACTGGGAATAAAATTGCTACTTTACCAGCGGATTTCATTTAGTTGGTTTAAAATTACAGAGATTTCAACTTAGTTTTATGTACAAGTTTCTTAAAAAAATTAAAATTATTGTGTCTCATTGGTTTCACATGGATTTCTTATTAGTACATTTAATAAATAATAACTTATTATTTAAAATGAAGGTTATAATATTAGCAACAAACGCACGCAGTAAAGGATGTTGTTACATTTCCTGTCATTAGAATAGTGGTAGAGAAGCAGGTAAGAATCGATTAGCTATAGGAGTCGTGAGTTGGTGATTGCTTCGAAGGAGTTGGTGCATTTATTTCTGACTCTCACTAACTTAACACACACCATGTAGGTAATAAAAAGCAGGAAGTATAAATTAATTAGATCTATTATTTTTGTTTTAGTATATATTATTATTATTTTAATACCAATTAAGTGTTTTGTAGTTGTCTTAAGTCCGTCGCGAGCTGGTTCCAATTCGGTTTGCACCACAACTCCAATTCTATAAAAACAAACAAATAAAAACTACCGAAAGTAATTTTTAAAATAAAATCATGAAAAGGCGTATAATATGTTTAATGCCTTATCTGCTTAAGATATCTGTATGTATGGACAGTGGTTAAGACTGACGTTTTCGGCTGCACTCTTTAACGCTCTGTTTGTTGCAATACTCAAATTAAGATTTATTTTAATTACGCTGACATTTACTTAATACTTAAAAATCAAGCAATATTTTTACCTTCGTCGTAAATGCTGGTCAAACGTAGATGTTAATCTGTGTAACTTTACATTTATTTGATGGAAGTAAGTGAGAAGGTCATACATACTTCTGTGGATTCTCTCGTGAACTCAACGCTGTCTGTATAAATACTCTGTGTAAATACTCTTCTTTTACTCTTTAAAAGCGATATATTTTAGTATACTCTTGCGGCAACAATTATAACTGCAAAACTTTCGAAACATTGGAATAAAATAATCAGAATAAATCGCTTAATGTTTTTTTAAAATAGGTATAATAAAGATGATATATTATTTTATCTTTTTAAAAACTAGATCTAACAAATTTAACAGGATTTATACGTCATGATTTTGCATGTATAGGTACCTATATTATATTTTTTTATTGTCGTATTATTATTAATAATAAACGCGATGTTAAGCCGAACAGTCTTAAATTAGTGAAATCATGTTCGCAACTAAGACGGCACTGTAACTAGAACTAAAAACTAGGACTAAAAAAGGTTCTTGTTTCGCTTAGAATAATTAATAAATATAAGTTAGTGTAAAGAACATACTTTGACATTAACATGTGCATTAATTGATTAAGAACTAATTAGTTGCATAAAAATAGATTTTTTTAAATAGGAGATGATTAATGGAAAATTACGGGTTTGTATATCGTTTTTGAGCCAAATTTTTCACAAAAATAGCCCTTTAAATACGTAATTAAAAGATTTAAAAAAAATATAATTTAGTTACATATTAATTCCATTAAATTAAGTAACACAATTTTATTTTATTGAATTATCCTTCAAAGTAAAATGTCAATAAATATACATTTAATTTTTATTACTTTTAAGATTACAAAATTTATTACTTGAATCATATTGCATTGATATTGTTTAAGACAATTGGTTAATGGCTATATAACAATGCTAGGGGCACTTCTAACGCGAATAGATCTTGAAGATTTTGCAATATTGAGTGGCAGAAGGTAATTATACCCGCGTCCGGTCAGTTGCAGCATCCTGATCCTATGTTTAATATGTAACACGAAACGTCATAAATCAAACAAAGTATCAAGCAATTGTAATGGTTACTATTATCAATTTAAGGTTCAATTTAAAGTGTATAGATACAAAATACTTGAGGCTTTTCAAAAGGATAATGTTCAATTTCCATGTTAATGATTATAGAATTTAATGCTGTATTTGGTTAAAGAATTACATGCCTAATTGCTATGTCTATTAGAGTCTAAATTACTGTTCCCGAGTTTGACATATAGGATGTTTCGTCTGGCCATGGAGATCGATATGGTCCCTTAGACGCTGGACCAGTTTCGTAAGAGACCGCCACGGTATCTTGGGCTGATATCGTCTAATTATAAGGTATGGTAATAGATCGAAGCGCAGGCGCAGGTCGCGAATCAATTGCTGTGCTCAGTGAAAATGAGGCCGTTTGTTAGCTTTCCTTAGATATCATGTATGATTAACTCATCAATGTTTTCAATTTTAATTAAATTTTAAGATAGGGTTTTTAATGGTTGTAATTGTCAATACTAGAGTGCAGCTAAAGAGTACTGAAGTCGTGGAAAAATCTTTGTGGGTAGCCATGGATACAATGAGGTAAATGAGCAGAAGCTTACTGATTGAAGACAGGATTTGTCGCTTGTCATACTTCGACTACTTCACGGATGCTACAATTAAAGTTGGCACCTTGTGATATTTATTAGTTTGTAAATTGTATTTAATTGTCTATGTCTATGTTTAACACGTTGTAAAAGCAAGTGTTCACGTCATGTTTATACAATATAACTAAAATTCGCGCATTCAGTGCAGTCTGTGTCTGCATCTAGATTTACAACCTATAATTAGGATTCTAGGTATTTATATATTAAAAATAACTTTTACTTATTATACAGAAGGTCATTTAATAGCGGTTTGTGGATTGGGAAGTGACCTTTAAAAAATATTAATTTCTTGTAATATCAGTAAAAATAATCTTGACAGTTAGGACGTCAATGTTGTCTCTTAGCGTAACACGCCATTTTCTGTCTAATGCAATACTAAATACGGATAAATTAATTTGGTGCATTACTTGAACAAGTTGTAACGACAACCGAGGTCGCTATTTGGCTCATTTGATCCTCAGGAATGGAGAAATAAAATTATATAAAAAATTACGTTTTCATTTTTTTAATTAATGGTTCAGTAGAATAAAAATTTTAAAATATTATTAAAAATTGTATTAAGTATTGTCAATTAATTAATTTTATAGGATTTATTTCTAGCTCTGTGCTAAAACAGATAAGAATTTTTGTTTTGTCTTAAAATAGAAAAATAAATTTTTGTATTTCCTGAAGTTTTATTGTACTGAATGACATTATTTCTGACAAGAATGACGTATATTTATGTCGTCTAGAGTCAATCTCGTTAATATCATGAACTTGCGCGGGTTTTTGTGGTATTACTAATTATGCATTCAGTTTTAAAAAAACTGTAATAAGTTATTTTATATATTTCAAGTAAGGTTTTTTCTTGTGTGGAGATAATTATAGAAATCGCAATAGTTAATTTTAAATGTTGATTTTCGTATAAACATAATATAAAAATGAATGTAATTTTTATATTATGTTTACATAAATGACGCATTTAAATTCCACGTTAGTTACCGCATGCGGGGTGCAAGCTACTTTTAAAATGCACAAGTATACCTTCAGGTTCGTATATATTTGTAAAACCATTCACGTTTGATACGGAACACCGAGGATTATGCGAGTACGTTCGTCAGTTGACTCCCCGTATACGGGATAATGCTCGAGTTAACGGCCAATGAAAATGACCCATTAGGTTCCTATAGTTATTAGTAATTTTAAATACTATTGGTATAAATAAATAACTTGAGTGTGTATTCATATTAAAGCTCTTAGTTTTAATATGAATAGTATTCCTGGTGTACAAAGAAAAAATAACATATGCCATACCTATCAATGTAAATTAGAAAATTAAACTAATTTAAAATGCTTCATGCGGGTATATTTTAAATCCGTTATTTCAAAAAGTTCACAGCCTTCAATGCCACAGTGAAACTGAGACTTGACACGAGAGATTAATTAAATAATATTCCCGAATATCCTAAGGCATCCATGACTATGCCTACGTTTTAAGTTGAAATGATACATTTATTTTTTATTGTAATTATTTTAACATAATATATGTATATTTAAAGTATCACTAAAGGTACAGATATGTCTGTTGCCAGTGAGATATCAAAATGTGACATTTATGAATATGAACGTCAAGTATAGCTTAAATACATTGTATTATGCACTTCTTGACATTATTAACCAGACATCAAGTTCTGGTTGACGTTTTAAGGAGATTAACTGGCAGCTTATGCCAAAAAAGTTCATTTTGTATTCAATACGATTTATTCAGAATTCGGCAATATTAATTAAATGTATTTTATAATATTTACTTGGTAAATTAACAGTCTTTAAGAGCCGTGTATCGATTTATTTAATAATAATAATAATTTGCACTATAGTATATTGCAATTCTTTAATTATAATATTTTATATAATTATATTATTTAAATTATTTGATTCCAGTAATAAAATTCAAATATTTTTTGCTACTTATTCATATAGCCTTAGCCACCAGCTTCTGAAACTAAGCTTCATAGAAACTTTTAATTTAATTAAAATATATTTGCAAGAAACCTCATAAAATATTATAGCATCTTGTATTTAGGAAAATTGACTATAAAAATTGTAATTAATTGCTAAGGAACCAAAGTGATGACAAAGTAAATTTCAATATAATGAGAACTTATAAATTTTCCCCTTAAATAATGGGTGCGTAAACCAATGAAGTGGATAACGTAGGGCTGGTAACTCAATTATGGGTTAACTTAGACGGTAAGTAAGGTCATGTTAATGAAAGCATCAGTATGGTGTCTGATACTAAGAGAGTTAAGACTAAGAAAGGATTGAAATATCGGCCCTAATGTTCTCTCGTATATTGTATAGATTTACGATATACTAAGCGGACGGAATTAATGGTGTAAAATATATTCATCTTCATTATTTGCGTGAGATAAATACCCGCATGAAACATTATTAATTATGCCAAAAAACCTTATACAATATTTGATAAGTTTGAGATGTAGGCAGACAACTATGGGAGTATAAATTCTGATTTTGAGAGCCGAATGAGATTAAGATAAGTTTTCATGCATAACTCGTGCAAATAAAATAATTAAATATGAAAAATCATTTATGTATTTGTGTTTTTTTAAAGATATATAAATATTATAGTTTTATTATAAGAAAGTGTAGTGTTTAATCTAAAAAGTAACAAAGGGAAAATAAGTTAATATTTTTTGCTGACATTATTTTTATAATAATCCAAATCAGTATTTATCGTCTCTTAATAAATTCGCATATATCAACTAACATTTATCAGACATTATAATAAACCTAATAGATAACAATGTAGGGATAGTTTTTGAATGGATATAATGATGGTTTAAGTCGTTTTGTGTTTATTTTAGAGCGCGTGCCTCGCTCGTGCCAATTTGTGAATAGCGCCGGACGCGCTCCGGGCAGCTTTCTTTCCTCCGCAGCTAAACTTGTTAGTTGGATATCATTGCAAACGAACTATAGGGATGTCTACGCATTCAAATATCGATATTTATTTCACTGCAATAAAACTTATAAATAAAATATTATAGCAATTTAAATTAATTGACTAACAATGAGAGTATTAATACTTTCTCATTCCAAAAGAGATGAAATGTACAAACCATTTTGTTTCCGAAATCTTATATAATAATGTTAAATAAAACATACACTGTTTTTGTAGTATCTCTAGTTTAATTAAATTCATTTCACGTATTCGCTTTGAATCAGGGACTCAATATTATCGACATCCAAAATTTATCGATAATAAACAATCACTATTGGTCGGTGTAGCACTCACGCGATCTTCCGCCGCCGGTCAGGAGTGTGTTCGTACTCTACAAGGCTCATTAGAATGATTGATGTTGTGTTTGACTGCATAAATATGTGCCTACCGAGCGTTCTCTAACACAATATTACTTCGCAGTCACGAGCTTACTGTGTGCGTATAATGAAACACAATGCACGAGAGCTATCCTCCAAGCCTCCGGGGCTCAACTAAGGAATTTTCTAGAGTATGTTTCTCTTTTAGATTATTTCATCCCAGAAAATGTTGAGTTGTCTTAATTCATGTGCCTGCATGATTTGTTTGTCTTATACAGGTGTATAATTTGCATGTTCATGTATATGAAGGAGATCTTATATTTATATAAGCTGGTAATATTTCATGATTTATTAAGTGGTTATAAATTTACATAGTATAAAAGTCAATTAAATATTTTATTTATGTTTCATTACAATTGTAACACGCTGTATTATGTTGAGTTTTGAATAAATAATTATGGCAGATGGTCGTGGGCGATAACAATTAAATTAAGAGATGTGTGTTGCGCGTGCGCGTGAGCAGGCCGTCCATCCGCGACATCTTGTCGTGAACTCATGATGCTTATATTTACTACTGTTAATGTATACCATATATAAATGTTAAGTAACATTGTGTAATTTTGTTATTTTATGCTTTATAAATTGAAATAAAATTTGAATGTTTTGAAAAGAAAGCGCGTAATGGCGATGTCGAATGTTTTTATTAGATCACGTACAATTTGTTTACTTACGAATTACTGTTTGTACCGCACATTTTGTGCTGGCACACTTTCGGCATTTGCTATCATTCGTGGCGCTATGGATAGTGGGCCTTACGAGTTTATTGAAGCGTAAAAGGTAAACATGATCATTATAGCATTGACGAATTTTTCGAAATTGAATTATCTGCGATGTAACATTTGAAACGTAGCATCGTATTGGTGCGGTTGCTTAGCTGCTTTTGTAACCGCAAGCTGATCGTTCGGGGCCAGGGAGTCGGCGGACGCCATTCCGGTGCACTCGGTATAATTGTTTATTTATGAGTTCTTGCGGCTGGATATTGGGAATGTATCGGTTATGTTATGTTAGAGAAATCCAGATTGCGGCACATTCTAAGAGTTGCGGACGAATTTTACTGTTCTTTTTTGCATAATTATTTTAGACGTTCGTACCAAAATTTTATGTAGATTTTATTATAATGATATGTAAAACAAAACCAATATGGTTTGCATCGCTTGTTGCAGCGTGCTCTGGTTTAACGTTCACACTGCTAACAAGTTTTTTTCTCGTTAAGAAAAACGTACGCACTTGCTTCTGCCCGGGGCCCCGAGAAAGTCAAGTTGTACGGTCGCGGTCGTGAATGTAATAAATATTGTAACCCCTAACTGGAGGTGGCATAATGGTCCGTAATAAACATCTCTCGGACAAAAGGCAATCTGTTGCTGTCTAGAAGATAAACCTGCGTTTGTTCCTAACCCTCAATTATGCTCTTAAAATTTGCACCATTTTTGAAGCGACCGAGTACTCGTAAATTTCGAATTTGATATATAATTCGACAAAAATACCAAATTCATTTTATGTCGATTACCATTGTGTTTATTTCAATTCGTCGCGGTTATGCTGCAAAACTATGTATGTCGGTTTAAAATAATTTTTATTTAATATTAGTTAATTTTATAGTAATTAGCATGAATAATAAACAATTTATATAATACAAATTAATCTACAGTATAAAACACATATTATTAGTTCTAAATACAGCGACTATAAAAAGAAATACTTTTTACATCGTAACAGTGTACGGTCAACAAAACCAGTCTTACTAACCGAATGAAAAACTCTAGTTAAGTAAGTAGAAAAAGTCAGCACTTAGCGGGATGCTATTGAGAGTGAAATCAACTGTACAGCCTGAAGCGAAGCTCTAATATTAATTCATAGACTGTACTTTGACTACAATTTTATTATACCTACACTTATATGCATTTGCGACGGACACATATTCATAACATTTACTAATCAAGTCTAACATCTTTTTAATGTGATCTACTCGCCTTCACTATACCGGCTTGAGCAAACATTGCACTGTCCAGATCGACCGACTACTGTAGAGCTGGAATCACTGCACGGCTAATAATCATCACTGCTTATCACCTTTTGTTGATTTATCATCAAGTATATTAGATCTCAATAACTGAAACTTCAATGTCAGATTTTAAAAATCATTCCCACAACGTTATTTCTTTACATTTAGTACTGGCAATATCGTATGAAAACTATGAAATCTTTTTTAATATCGATAATACTTTCTATAGTTTTTTTGTTGTTCTGATTATCCCGTTCGCGGTGTGAGTAGGGCTGAATAGGTAAATACGCCAGTAGCAACCATTATGAGCCATCAGATAAAATCATTATCCATGAGTAAGTGGTGTAATTCTTGTTTTAATTCGCTGCCTTTATATAAAAATTGAAAGTTTTAGTATAAATAACGATTTTACACTTACTTCGCAGACCGGTAGCGTTTCGCCGTCAAACCGATACGATCTCAAAACGCTTCCCCAGCTCAGAATATTTTCGCAAATAACTTGCAATTAAAAATATCTGTGAATGCACCGCCCGCAGCGATTCTCCTGTGAGGAATTCTAAAAATTGTGTCTACTTTAGTTCATTATCTTAAAACTGTTTACTTGTAATTGGTACCTATATTTATCCCTTTGGTTACTTTTAATAGTAGCTTGATGAAATCCTTCAATATCAAATGTTATAGTCTCCAATCTGTCATTAAATTAGATTGTGGTCCAAGAGCAACAAAAGCCTGCTACTACAAAAAGGTTTCTTCACTCAGGTTCTTCCAGGTTATTTCTAAAGCCCGTATACTCTGCTACAGTTACTTTGCCTACTACCCCTTTATTTAGACGCCAGCCTGGATTGAAAATTCGCGATTTTGATGATTTTGGGCTTGGGAAGTAATTTTCAAAAATTCACAACTCCGGTTCTATTTGTGATACAGACGGGTTTTTTCTATCATTTTAAAGGCAAAAGAACAAGCTTTAAGAATAAAATATTTTTGAAAAAATTTTCTTAACAATTTAAGATTATTATTAACGATTGAAGTTTTTAAATTGATTTTTAACAATTGCCCCCACCTCGTATCGTATTTTAAGTAATACCATCGTATTCTACGTTAAATTTTCTTTCAAAAACAGATTTTTAATCGATGGACAAATTATTATTACTATCGGAAAAAAATTAATTAACATAGCGCGCTGCTTCGCATATAGTCCAATCAATGAACAAAGAAAGTGGAAAAAATTCTAACCCGGACAAAAAAATACAGTCGTATAGAAAAAAAATAATAATATGAGTGTATGTGTGGAGCAACTCGTGCCGAAATGGCGAACCTAAGCTAAAAAATTCCGAAAGTTCGAAAAAACTGTTTTCTTTAATAAAAAAATAATAAATTCTCTGATCAGAAAAAGTTAAATAAGAAAGTTGTAGGTATTAAAAAGACGCATCGATTCGTTTTTGTTGAGTTTAATTCGGTGCATAACTTATCGAGTTATTTTAAAAAAATCATCGTAAATGACTATTTTTTGTTTTTATAAAAACTTTTTTAATTTTTGGTATTTTTGAAATTCACCAAAAAGGTAGGTATTTACTAGCCAAATAAGCTCGTTTTTGTAAAATTAAAAAATATTAATTTTTTACCGAGATACATCGAGTTTTCGAAAAAAAGGTGTCTTTGGAAAATGGCCACTCTTGCCCTAGAGAAGGTCATAGAAAATCGTACGGGTACGCATTTTCTTCATGAAGAGTTGTACTTTCATGCTATTAAAAAAGGTAATCGATTTTTTTAATTTTTAAGTTCCAAAAATGACTTTGAATAATTTTGGGCCATACTTTTATCATTTTTTTTATAAAATATCGGCTGTGGCTTAAATAGGTTACTCGCATTTTTTCACAAATTTATTTGATTGATTTAGCTGCACTTAATAATGTTATTCTGAACGGGGTACTTTTAATATGATATTGAGATATTAATCAAGTATTTTTTTTATACAATGATGTGTTTTATTTATATGTACTTATTATTGATATCATGTTTTCTATTTGTTATAAAGCCTTCTCGACGAACAAATAAAAGTATTTAATCAAAAATATATAATATTAATGTATATTCCAAAGAAAACCGATGAGAGACAAGAAAGAAAGGCGCGCAGTATGGCCCGCGCGCCTATGCGAAGCAGCGCGCTATGTTAATTTTTTTTTCCGATAGTAATAATAATTTGTCCATCGATTAAAAATTTGTTTTTGAAAGACAATTTAACGAAGAATATGATGGTAATACTTAAAACTCGATACGAGGTGGGGGCAATTGTTAAAAATCAATTTAAAAACTTCAATCGTTAATAATAATCTTAAATTGTTAATAAAAAATTTTTAAAAATATTTTATTCTTAAAGCTTGTTCTTTTACCTTTAAAATGATAGAAAAAACCTGTCTGTATCATAAATAGAACTGGAGTTGTGAATTTTTGAAAATTACTCTTCAAGCCCAAAATCATCAAAATCGCGAATTTTCAGTTCAGGCTAGCGTCTAAAATATTGTGAAAAATAAAAAAATAAAAAATACGGGTCTCTTTTTTTTCAATATAGAGCCCGTAAAAAAAGTTTCGGTCAAATCAAAAATGTGTCGGTCAATTTTTGCCAAAATCTGTTCGGTTTGTAAAAGAATGCCCCATATGCAGTATAAAACTATTTGAATTTTTGAGGTTCGATCATATTGATTTATTTTTATTAAAATAATCTGTGATACTTATTTAATGACTTAAATGCGAGCAAAGCCGCGGGTAAAAGCTAGTAATGAAATAAATAAATAAACAAAATAAGCAGAACCAAATTAAGGGAATGTTATCGTAAAACCATTTAAAATACAATAAGAATTCGTCCCCATGAAATAAATTAGAAAATAATTTTCAGCGCAATTTCAGTGGGTAATACAAAAATAGCGTGTTAACATCACATTACTCAGTTCCTTGCTCGCACTATCTGTCCATACATATATATATACATACATGTATCTATTATAGACAGGTAACTAACCGAATCTTTCAATTCCATATTGATGCTATACTTGAAAATCGCCACTATCTCAAGTACTATAAGTTTACGATAGATAATTTTTTTTATATAGTGGGATCAAGGGTGAAACGGAACGTAGGTGAATGAGAGACGAAAGATAGGAAAGAGTGAGAAAGGGGATCGTAGGGAGAGACGGGAGTGTTGGTTGGACGACGGCGAAAGACGGTGTGTGATTTGCAAGGCGGTGTTTATTTTAATTATTAAAAGACGTTATTGAACTCGAAGCTGTGTTTAATTTGGAACCCACATGTAGTAGCCCAGCATATGATCACACTACACCTGATGTTAAGCTAGAGTGCGGTCCATGAGCATAGACAACTATTACCAGCTTAGCTTATCGCGAAACGCGACTAGGTCACTGTCGCGGGTATTCGCTTAAAAGTGGTGGTACTTCCCCAAGACGGCATACTGGGCTAATGCCATCATCAGTTGAATAGGTAACTTAATAAAATTAATTTTCATATTTAATTCATAATTATAAACTACTTCCATACATCAGAAACAACGTTACTACGATACGAACATTAGTCCATTAAATTTTAGTCATTCGACGTTGCTTAAGATAATAATAATAATAATAAATACTTTATTGCTTTAAAAAAATAATAATAACAATACAACAATGGGGAGCAGATTTAGAGCAATTGGCGATCTTATCACTAGAAGTAATTTTTATACAATTATCGCTTTAAACATGTTTTCCCAAAACCACAATAATAAAATACGTTTTATTGGCTTCGTAGGCATTTGATTTCATTAAAAACTCACATACTAATTGGTGCACAGTATCCGTCATATCAAGCTTAATGATTTTCTTTTATTAATGACCTCAAATTCTGCCAATGTCAAATATTCGAGCTTTTGTATTTATGAAGGTAGTTGTGAAAAAGTAATACAAAATCAGTTAACATTTAGTATGCACATGGTCGTTTTATTACACCCAAATATAATACGAGCAGTAGCCCAATAAGATTTGAGACATTTATTTACTCAAAAACTATAAATAAACATATCGTACGTAGAATATTGACAACACCATCACAAGGCACTCAAACCCATTATATGTTTTTTAAATTCATATTTAAATTTACTAATATTTCTAATATTAGTTATGTTAGGTGGTAATTTATCATAAGACAATCCACATGAAAAAAAAACAATCCTTTTTATCCTTCATCATAATCTATTTAGTGGTTAGTGCTATTTAGGTCTAATAAACAACTGCCAATCAAACTTCCAATTTAACAAAACGGCGAACAAACAATTGCCATTCAATCAACGTAAAAATACTTATCTAATACACAGAATAAAGGAACAGCAGATGTCCCAGCAAATTGGCGCGCTATAGCCAGTCGGCACGATCAAAGGAGCCGCCCGCCATATTTGAACGGCGCATTCCCGCCAAATCCGGTTCACGCACTTCCGTTTCCGTGCCCACTCAAACAACTCACAAGGTTTATGATAGCTCCCATACTATTACATTCTATTGTACATACAATTATTTATTTTTAACCGAATTTTATAGTAATAAAACAATAATATTAATAATATCCTGAAACACCTGTCATGTGAAATTATTTTAATCATCTTTTTGAATCATCGTGAGTTTCATCTTTTCATTCATCAGAGATCAACTATTATGTCAGAGTTTTGGCCAATCTGCGGCTCGCGAGCTTCTTTGCAGAATTTAATTTTTGTGCTATTATATTTTAAATAATTATTATCGTTCCTCATGTCTTTCAAAATATATTTTAAATTACTTACAACAAATATAAAAGACTAAATGCAACGTGTTTAATACCTTTTAAATACATATTTAATTGCAGCTTGCAAAAATTTTATTTTTGAAAAATAGCTCGCACTATCGAGGAACTTGGCCATCCCTATATTATGCTATCTATACATATGTTACTTTGATATCATCTATACTAATATAATAAAGAGGAAACATTTGATTGTTTGTTTGTTTGTTTGTATGTATTGAATAGGTTCAGAAACTACTGGACCGATTTGAAAAATTCTTTTACCATTACAATTCTACATTATCCCTGATGAACATAGGTTATAGAATATTTTCAAAAACGTTTGGGATTCATATGAAAACTTCAATAATGTAACCCAAAGTGTGAAAAAAATCATTATATTGCGTACGCTGTGGAAATTATTGACAATAGAGCAAAGTGACGTACTACAGTTTTATAGAGTACATCATTATTAAGCAGACGTAGTCGCGGGCAACTGCTAGTTTATAAATAAACTCATAACATTGTATTTAAAAGCGTTCAGTAAGTGAAACAGAAATGGATAATAGTTAGAGATGTTCCGACTAGTCGGCCACTAGTCGGTAAAGCCGACTATCCGGCCACTATCGTAGTCGGCGACTAATCGGTAAAAATCACCGACTATCCGGCTTGTTACTTTGTGACTATTTCTCAATAAAATGTATGTGTTACTTCCTTGTAAATAAAACATATTGATGACATTTATCAAACAAAATTAGTATCTTAATTAAAAAACAAATCAACATAATATGTAATGACATATATTGCAATACTGCGTGATGATATTTGAAACTATCGTCAAACTCTAGTGAGCTGTAAAACTCAAAAAACTTTCTTTGTTATTTATATTTGTCCACATGTCAGGAGTGACTGAAATTGCAGCGAATCAGCTGTAAACGAAGCGTCACGGGAATCCCCTAAACCGTAATCGGCTTGGCCGATTAGTCGGTCGACTAGTCGGCCAAAGTCATAATCTGCACATCTCTAATAACAGCTGTATTGATATATCAATATATAAAAGATATATTGTTACGAAAACTTACTGTCCCACTTATATGTTATATATATATCTATATGTATGTGCTTGTATATATATCCTAAATAAATACACACAATACAAATATTAATATTATTTGGCCTACATGTACAGTCAGCAATATAAACTACATTTTTCACCAATAAAATTCACAAAACAAAATTGTTATCGCTGATTTCAAATAATATATGTTTGCGGTTGTTTTGCAAACTTTGTGACGTCACACCGTAAGTTAAACTGAGATAAACAGCAGTTACATAAAACGTTGACAGGTTGAGTGTACTTTGTCAAATCAATACGAGAATCTGTCGGCAACATCTAATTTACACAAGACTTATTGTACACTGTGAAGCATCAACTGCGACTCCATTTATGTCGAAGTCTGGTGTAGCTCATTAAAAAGAATTACTATAAGGTGACTATCTTGATGACAACCTGCGTGACTGAGATGATTGTGTGTATGGTGTGCTTATATACTTAGGTAAGTACTGGCTTTATTTACATTTTTAAATATACCTACTTAACCCTTAAATGGACAATGTTGTTTTTAAACAACACTCACATTATTGCAAAAAAAAGTATAGTAAATTCATGTCTAGATTTTTTTACTCATTTTTCCTAGACAGTAATACATGTCTATTACACAAATATATTTTTTTAAAACGTGAAACAAAAATCGTCCATTTAAGGGTTAATATATATTCAGGTACATTTTAATTTCAATAGCACGCGTTCTTTTTTCAAAAAATACGTACCGTTCATTTGTTTCTCTTTCAAATGCGGCTTATCTTTTACTTTTTTTTATTTTCATTTAAAATTGTTTATTTTAACCCTTCGCTTTATTATTCGAGGGTTTCGTGCAGGATTTTTTCCTTGTTACATTGTCATCCCTTATGGAGGCTTCACGCCTGCGTCCTTTTGAGGATGGTAGGTAAGCAAGACGCGAATGAATTTCAGGTAACCT